>JAEIIU010057342.1:2582-37158 GCA_018874675.1 Drosophila baimaii | reverse complement strand
TGTAAAATGTATGTAAAATGTAAAATTCATATGTAAAATATGAATTTAGACCGATCTTTCCTATGGCAGCAATGATATATGGGTCCGATTTCAATGTAATTTCTATATAGCAATAATCATATTTAAGAGGCGCAAATGAAGTTTTATTCGAATATTTTATAAAATAGCGAAAATATGCTAATTTTCTCAGATTGTTTCTATGGCAGCTATAGAATATAGTAGTCCGATTCCGTCCATTCCGACATATATAATGCTTGCAAAATATATACGACTATCCTGAAAGTTTCAGCCCAATAGCTCAAAAACTGAGAGACTAGTTTGCATATAAACCGACAGACGGACAGACAGACAGACGGACATAGCTAGATTGACTCGGCTGGTGATGCTGAGATTACCCCTTCACTGCAAGGGTATAAATATTGAGTAGTCACACCATGGTATAACTATAGAAGGTATCCCCAACAGCTTCGTAGAGGACTCTAAGCATTTTCAGAGAGGAATAAAATCCTCAAGAGGGCAGCTCTCTCGCTGAGACTACCTTATATAATTCCACCTTGGTATGGTCAGTATGCATCTTGTTATTAACATGTCTTTGTCCCTCCCCAGGCAATTTACAATCTTCTCAACTACGGCCTGCCCGTCTCCCACTTCATTGTGCTGAACGTGACGCGTGAGAATCTGGTGCAGGATTCCCTTCGTGAGCTGCAGCGCTATCCGCAGAGTGATCTCAAAAAGCCGCTCAAGATCCGGTTCCAGGGCGAGGAGGCTGAGGATGCGGGCGGCGTGCGCAAGGAGTTCTTTATGCTCCTCCTGAAGGATCTGCTCGATCCGAAATACGGCATGTTCAAGGAGTTTGAGGAGTCGCGACTGCTCTGGTTCGCCGATGTCAGCTTCGAGACGGAGAACATGTACTTCCTCATCGGCGTACTCTGCGGCCTGGCCATCTACAATTTTACGATCATCAATCTGCCCTTCCCGCTGGCGCTGTTCAAGAAACTTTTGAGCAGGCCCGTCGATCTCAGCGATCTCCGCCAGCTGTCGCCGCCGGAGGCCAACTCCATGCAGTCGCTGCTGGACTACAAGGGCGAGGATTTCAAGGATGTCTTTGACCTGACCTTTGAAATATCGCGCGATGTGTTTGGCGAGTCGGAGACCAAGTGCCTTAAGCCGAACGGCAACGATATAGCCGTGACGCTGGAAAACAGGTGGGTGGCTAGGGCCTGCTCGTTCTTTTTGTTGCTTAACTTATCCGCAATCCCTTTATTACAGACAAGAGTTTGTGGACCTGTATGTGGACTTTGTGTTCAACAAGGCGGTGGAGCCCCACTACACTGCCTTCCACAAGGGCTTCTTGAAGGTGTGCTCCGGTCGGGTGATTAACATTTTCCAGCCGGAGGAGCTGATGGCTGTGGTGGTTGGCAACGAGGACTATGACTGGCAGGCACTGCAGGATAACTGCGAGTACCGGGAGGGCTACACCTCCGGCGATGATACGGTGTGTTATAATCCCTTGGCAAAGGCATCGCAATGTCTTTATTTTGATTACTTTCCCCACAGATCAAATGGTTCTGGGAGATCATCCATGATCTGTCCGAGGCGGAAAAGAAGAGTTTCCTTCTCTATTTGACTGGCAGCGATCGCATTCCCATCCAGGGCATGAAGGCCCTTAAGGTGAGTCTTTCGGAAGTTACTGAATGTACAAAGAACTGACAGTCATCCCTCACGCAGCTCACCATTCAACCCACGACGGACGAGCGCTTCCTGCCCGTCGCCCATACCTGCTTCAATCTGCTGGATCTGCCGCGCTACAAGACCAAGGAGCGCCTCAAGTTCAAGCTGCTACAGGCCATCCAGCAAACTCAGGGCTTCAGCCTCGTCTGATCTACAAGTATTTTTGTTCCCTCAACTATTTCTCGCATTTCTGGATTAAAGAATGACTGGCGGCTGTGGCTAGCCGCCGAACGAAGGATATATGAAACACAGACACAGATCAAATCTAATAGTTTAATGTTGTGTGTTATGGCTTTAAAAAACCCTAGATAAGTAAATATCACATTGTTATGGAATTTAAGAAGAAAAAAAAAACAGGGCAAAGAATAAAATTGGTGAATAAGTTTGAAGACGATAACAAGCTCAGTTTTGTTTGTTACTGGGTATGGGCTTAGCTTGTAGATAATAGTTATGATTTAAAAAAAACCAATCCCAGAATTAAAGAAATATGAAATATAATAATAATAAATTTATAGGACAAAAATAACCATTGTAATATGAAACATATAGTATCGTACCATACTACCAAAGACTCTCTACTTACTAAGATGCCGAACGCTGTATGATTGTTTTCATTTTTCGTGTAGGACATAGCGCAACGTCCTAGCAAAGACGGTTGCCATGGAGACATGTGCATCCTGTATTCTCTTGCATTCTACATCTGTATGTACACATGCAAGCGCATTCTTTTTTTAGATTTTGACGCTCTCAACTTTGTGAGAGCGGGACAGCCCAATTTTCGTACAAAACTGAAAATGTTGCTTGCGTATGCCAATTTAAATGTATGGTCGTTACACATCTTAGTAATTCTAGCGTCTTTGGTATCGTACCATAATACGGTAGATTTGAATAAAATAGCTTAATATTTCGTACAAATTTCAAAATTATTTAAATTATTCTAAGAAAAACAAAGTTTTACAAAAACAATGTTAAATAAGTAAAATTGCGTTAAAACCAATTTTACAAATTAAAATTGTTTAAAAAGAATTATAAGAGAAACACCGATTTTATAAATTAAATTCGATAGCGATAACATGAACCCAATGCTTTTCGAGCGCAACAGGTTGACAATCGCTATCAGGTTATCGATAAATCTGCTACTCGAGTTGGCAGGCCTGCCGAAAACAGCTGTTTGCGAAATGTGGCGGCAAATCGAAGCCCCATGGAGTCAGTTAAGTTTCAACTTTTGCAAGGTGCGCGCTCGCGTGCGGAATAGCCGCGTTTTTTAAACTTTATTCTCCCGGCAAGAACTTTTTTCGGAAACTATTCTCATTTGAATGCGTAGGGCGTGCGGGGCGTAAAGATTAAACGACAGGCACGAAGACCCCCATTTGGGTGTGTGTGTGCGTGTGTGTGTTTGTGGCAGTGCAAGTGCTGTTGCCGCCTTGGCCTCGATTTTTCATTAAACAAAAAAATAAAATAAATAAAACACACACTCCCCCCCCACCCGACAAGTTCGCGGCTCGATCGTTTTTTTGCCGCTGTCACCTGGAGCGCCGGGTCAAGCTAACGGTACCCGCATCGAAAAAAGAAACTCAAACAGGTAGAAACAAATAACGAGGTGAAATTATGCGTACTTAGGAGGCCCGCTTACAAATATGTATGCTGAGAGAGCTTGGTGTCCAATTTGTCAATCCATGCGTCGGTTCGAGCTTCTTAATCCGTCATAATCCATAGCGCCCGTTGGCCTATAAAAATCAATTACCACTGGCCATTTTTGCATATCCTGACAGCTAACAAATGTTAAGAGCACCGGGAGAAGACACAACAAAAAAACCAAATGTAAAAAAAAAATATTATAAGCAATATGCGGTGCAAAACAACAACAAAAAAGAAATAAATTCGAAAAAGCGGTTCTGCCGGTTTGCCTGTGGTCGTGATCTGCAGCGTCTTCCGCTGCTTTCTTTCCTTTGCACGATTTGAACTTGGACACCAAACGCAACAAAAGCTACACAAAAGAAAAGTAAAAAAAATAGCTACAAGAGCCAGGATGCACTGGGAGAAAATATTTCGCAAACAAATAAACAATCCAAAATAAAGATCAAATAAAACTGTAAATCTTAAAAATTCTGTTAGGAATTCCAAAAAATAGTTTTTGATTTGAAATAACAATAAATATTTTTAATTAAAAATGTATTTCATTCACACTTAATACATTAAATTGAAATTGGAGGCCATTTGGGAATTTCTTCTAAAATTCATAAACAACGGAACGGCTTTTCCTCTACTGATTTCTCTCTGTGTAAGCAGCCACAAATCGAAGAGGAGATCTGGTTTACCGGTGATGCTCCTCTAATAAAGCGAACGTTTAGGCACATCAATTTCGCTCTTTCTCTCTTCCCTTTCTCTCTTCCACCATCTCGCTGTTCCGTTTGCTTCCTGCTAGGTCTTCTTCCTCACGCACACCATTGCGCCCCCATCAAGGATGTGTGTGTCTGTGTTGGTTGGGGTTCACACCTGCCCCTTCTCCCTCACTCCACCGCACGTTAAGTCTGTTTGTCCAGGTTTTATAGCAGGAACAAATAGACACAGACAGACAGACACTAACACACCCACAATGAGGTTCAACACTGCGTATGAGGATGTGTGAGAGCAGACTATGAGTAATCAGTATGCAGCGAAGAGGGATATACATACATACATATGTACTTATATACACACAGTTAGATATACAGATGTGGACATATACCCGTTGACCAATTGATATTGTATCAAATTTCGATTTCATTTACAAACTGTTGCGGGGCCCTCCATTAAATTGACCCAATTTTGAAAACAGTGGCCATAAGTAGCTTAAAAATAAGCAACTGCAATCGATCGACAAACCAAATGATTCGCCAAATCTGGCAGCTGTTTAAATACAAACAAATAACAATAACCGACTTTACACTGGGAGAAAATACTAGCTAAAAATGAGTTTAGAAAATGCTGCAGAGGAAATTAAAAGAAATTTAGATATAAAATGAGATATTTAGGGTAGAATTTAAATATTTGCAAGGAGTTGAAAGAACTCATTTAAGTCCTTAAAATATTATTGTTTACTTTAGGGCTCCGACTTTAAAATTAAGTGCCCAACCATGCTTTAAAAAAACTAAAATTTAAATATAAAGTAAAATAATAATTCCTGAAACTAAAAAAGCTTTATATATTTCTTTAAAATATGCTTAATCGTTTTGTAAAAAATAGATTTCCAACAAAATATAATCTTATGAATATAGTATAACTACGCATAACCTATAGATATCTTAAAGAAGTATTCAATTATATTGAATAACCAAAAAAAGTAGTGTTCCAACCAAATATAATCTTCTAATTATAGTAATAACCACGCACACCTTATAGATATTTCAAGGAAGTATAGAAATATCTTAAAGAACATAAAATTATATATAACATGTTTTTTTTTTATTTGGACAGCGTCTTTAAAATCTTTATTATTATTTCCTAGAAACTTCTTGTCTCAAATGCAATTGTCTTATCTAATTCCTTAAATGTCTTTATTAGCAAGAATAAAAAAAACACCTGAAAACAAGTTCTCCCAGTAGTGATTCATACACCTTTTGGAACCTCTTTTTTCGAGTGCACAAAGCACTGGCCTCAATGTCATTGCCTCACACTTGGCACCCAAATGAAACGAGTTGGAAAACCAAGCTGGGCCGCACAGAAGATTATTTTGGTAATGATGTAATGCCAAGTTTTTGCCAACTAACTGGGCAAACAAGAAAAAAAGAGAAACAAAGAGTCAAAGAACATAGACCCCGAGAGAAGGAAGTAAAATTGCACGCCTTTTGGTTTGGTTAATTGCGATACATATTTATTATCGCTTCAGGCCTTGTCAGGCGGCTCTGCCACATTTACCATTTAACCAAATCTGGCCCAAAGTATGTAGTGTATCCACACACACACCCGCACTATAAAGCTTCGATGACAAACTTGAACTTTCCCTTATCTTATCTTTTCCCCGGGGTTCAAGCCATTTTACTGATACAACAATTGATCATGTACACATACAGGGTGTAGTATCTCTTTTGGGGCCACTGCATTTTATGGCTTTCGATTATTTCCCTTTAAAGAAAAAAAAGAGCTGATTTGATAAGATATTAAAGTAGAGGGGAAATGCCAAGAACCCGAGCGATTGTCATAAATGTCCATATAACCATTGGAGCACAAAGTTTTTCCGAGAAAGATTTGCACAAGCAGTGAATGGGGGCAATGGAGTTGACTTTAAGAATGCCCTATTCTATGAATGGAGAGATCTTTGATGGAAGGTTTTAAGTGAATCAGTTGAATTTATTATTATTATTACTTATGGGTGAATTTATTACAATTTAAGAAAGTATTTTCATAACAGTGTTGGATAGTTAGGATCTTAGAACCTTTTTATCTAATAACTTCTTTTCTTTTAGAAGTCGAAACCCTATTTATCATAAACCTATAATAATATAACTTTGACTCGTTGTAATGTATTGCATTTAAATTCCCGGAAATGCTAGATATATTTAAATCTTTAAAATATAAAACTCCCTGTAACCCATTCCGCCTTGGACAATACTGATCCACCCTCATAGAAATAATTATTGGAGCCATTCATGGCCATATGCCCCACTCGAATGGAGGTACCTAAGAGAGCACAAAATACACACAAAGCTAAAGTCGCCCCACTTGTCATAAAAAACTACGATTGACGAGCCCCGAAGAACCCAACGGAGCCAAGGGAGCACCACCATCGGGTGGTTCCACTCGACTTTCATTTCCATTTCCACATTGCCAGAACAGCGATGGAGGAGGAGTGAGTGTCAGCTCGTGTTGGGATCACAATTACAACGAATCGGTTTTTGGCCAGAAAAAAAAGTGTCAACTAAGCAGAAAACTCTTATTCAACTTGAGTGAGTGTGAGCAAAAAAGGTTTGCTTTCAAGCTTAAATAATAAGAAGGTAAAAAAACGAAACCACAAAAAACAAAACCTTTTTTTCAGCAGATTTTCGCGTTCAAGATCAGTCGCCGGTTGTGGGCTTTTTAAGGCCTGCAATGGAGCTAAGAAAAAAGCAGAATGCCTTCGCTGATTGTTTAATACTTAATGGTTATCCGAGTCTCCGGCGACTTGTTATGCGTCACAGATGCCGGCAAGATCTCCGCGAGAGCCCGTCCGGCGGGGGGGCCTTGTCCCCAAAATGTGCGGGTGACTCAGCCAGCCAGCAAGTCCAGATTTGTGGGTATATCGCCAGCTCAAGCGAACATTGCAAACTTTGAATTTTAATTTACCCGAAACAGGCACAGGGAGAGTGAGGAGGGAGGGGGAGAGAGAGTGAGGAGAGAAATGTGTGGCGATGACTGAACGAACGATCGTCTGAACAAATTCGATCATCGCTTCTTTCGGTCAGCGGCCTCTTAGTAATAATAAGTAAGTGCCCTCCGCCAAAACCTAATGATCCATTCATGAGGCGTGATTCTTGAAAGCTTTATATTTCGTATATTCTCAGGCCTTCAGGCTGGATTCGATTACATGACAAGATTTTGGTTACTTTCTAGGGATTCGCTTACGGTGGGATATTTATGGGATTTGAAGAGTGAAATTGAAGAGAGCTATAAATCGATATAGGATCAGTTTATGGTAACTACTTTTGGGTTTATTTTATGAACTACTAGGAGTGATTTTACTGTGATTTAGGCCATATTTTTATAGAGTTTTAATATCTTAAGGTTCATCACATTTTTGTGACCTTAATACTTAACTTTCAGTTCAAGATTATTAAACAATTGTTAAAAATAAGTCAAGCTTTCAGCTATAAATATAGTTCAAAGATAAAACAAGTGAGAAAAGCTAACTTCAGGCGGTTGATGTACCCTTGGAGATATTTTGTTATTTATTAAGAAAGATTTTGGTACTAAGAGAATAAATTACACGAAACACCCTGCTTGGCATATATGTTTATATGGTAGCTATCAGATATAGGAGGCCAATTTTAATGCAAATTTTAACAAAGTGCTTTTATTGTTTAAAAAGAGCATGTATAATGTAAAATGTATGTAAAATATAAAATTCATATGTAAAACATTAATTTAGACCGATCATTCCTATGACAGCTATATGATATATTGGTCCGATTGCAATGAAATTTCTAGGGTGTGGCTGTATTTATATTACAGGAGCACAAATGGAGTATCATTTACATATCTTGAAAAATAGCGAAAATTTTCCAATTTTTACCGATCGTTTCTATGGCAGCTATAGGATATAGTAGTCCGATTCTGACCTTTCCGACATATACACTGCTTGCAAAAAATATAAGACTATCCTTAAAGTTTCAGTGCGATAGCTCAAAAACTGCGAGACTAGTTTGCATAAAAACCGACAGACGGACAGACAGACGGACATGGCTAGATCGACTCGGCTGGTGATGCTGATCAGGAATATATATACTTTATGGGGTCGGAGTTGACTCCTTCACTGCGTTGCAAACATCATGGCAAATCTATAATACCCGGAAAGGGTATAAAAAGGATTTGAACCATAAATACAGTTCAAAGATTTAAATAAATCGAGATCTTAACCTGATATTAGATATATAATAAAAGTTTGAAGAGTTTTTCCCGTAAAATGTTCCCCAAATCAAACAGGATTCATCCAATTCCAACTCCTTTCGTGAGATTTCTCAAACTTCAATAATTTCCGTATAATTTTCAATCACTTTATTCAGTTATGTCCAAATCCTTCACATTATAGTTTCCCTCTCCTAAGCCCTGGCCATTTGGAGCAGATGATATAGTGGCACAATGTTGGCATTGTTCCGACCCTCGAGGAAGTTCTGGGAGAGCACAGCGCGGCCCTGGAAGACGCCCGGAATGGTTGAGGGCGTTAGGCCATCGGGAATGGGTCCCTGGTTATCCCCATCTCCCCCGGCCGACGAGCGATAGAAGGGATAGTACGGATAGCCGGGATAGCCAGTGTAGCCAGGATATCCCCCAAAGCCAGGATAGCCAAAGCCACCGTATCCGCCGTAGTAGTTGTAGCCATTGTAGTAGGGATTGTAAAACGGACCAGGCTGTGGTCCTGGTGGCGGAGGCGGCGGCGGTGGTCCCCAGGGGCGTTGCGGTGGCGGCGGATAAATGGGCTGAGTGGGCCCCCAGGGCGGCGGCGGACCATAGCCGTACTGACGCGGATGCTGCTGATCCTCTGGTGGATAATAGTAATGGTGTTGTACTGACGGTTTCGGGGTGGTCGTCGAGGCGCCCGAGGCCATCACCAGCTTGATGCCGCCCTTACCAATGGTCTTTAGCAGGTGCTCGTCGATTCCCCGACCACTGCCCAGCGGATCGTCCAGCACCTGTTGTTGCTTATCGTTCCTGGCCTGGCCGGTCACCAGGCTGCTCTGCACCGGTGCCTTCTCCTGGAAGCCCAGGCCCTGGCCCACCAGCTGCAGCAGGAGAACTGCAGGAGTGTACGAATTAGTTAAGGATCCCTGGCAGGAGAGCTGGAAATCCTCGCACTCACCCAGACAAATCGCAGTCACTCTTCGATCCATGATCGCCTTGATGGTAATAACCTGACCACTGCAGCTGCATTCCCTTTTTATAGGCACAATATGCATCTCCACTTCCCGCAGCACAGATGATGCTCGATCCCGGTTTTCTCATTAGAATAGTGGCCCAAATTTGGGCTGGCTTTCTTTTTTTTTTTAACGCTCAATCTAGAGCTCGCTCTCGATCTCGGATCTTGGATCGATCAAGGCACCGTTCTAATAACTACGCTCATTAATTTGCATACAATCCAAGAGGGGGGGCTTTGTGGGATCAGATCTTCCCACTTCTTTACCCATTCTCAATTCTCAATTCTCCATTCTTGATTCTCGTGATTTTTGATCTTTTTGAGTTCTTTAATCGCTCGACCAGCAGTGCATTAACTCAAACGCACATTGAAGAGTTCAATATCCCGCCTTCCGCGATAAAGCTACTTGATATATGACGTCATTTGTATGCAGATCAAGAGAGCTTATTCCACTGAAGGAAAAAACACATTATCAAAAGTCAACAATATGTGATTCAAGATGGTTTTTTCTTTACTTTTCTTGTCGTGGGTTTAAGTATTCATTTTTATTTGCCTTGACTCTTACGAATTCCTGTAGAATTTCTATTTATTTAGTTGCTTTATTGATTTTAACAAAATGGAGACAGCGATTTTTTTTAAAGATGTAATCTTTCTATATAAAAATAAACAAAAACAAAAACAAGACAAAACTATTGTCCTTTGTTACCAACTTTTTCCAACTTTTTACATATTTACCGGAGTCTTATGCTAGAACTATTTGGGAATTCTAGCATTAACACTGACTTAAAAACCTAAACTATAGTTAAGCTTTAAAAACACTTGTATTTCCTTTGGCTATCTGGTTATATCCTATTTCAAGATTCAATTGAAATTGTTTTTGAAACGTAATTAGCTTAATTCATCAGCAACCTACATACTTAACTTATTGCTAGAGTTAGTTGAGAATTATAGCGCCAACACAGGCGGTTAATTCTTAACTGAAGAAGCGCTTCCAGGAGAATCTGATCTATGTAAGTTTAGCTACACTTTAAGGCTTCTGTCAAGGAATTTTTAAATAATAAGATGAGTAACGTCCATACATATGCAAGCACTTTTTGTACTGCGTCGAAAATAGCGCTCTCTTTCTCTCTGGCTTTCGAGAGCAGTATTTCAAAAGCGGTTAATTCTTAACTGTGGCTTAACTGTAAACTAAACTCCAAAGATTTCTGCTTTCTCATACTTCCCATGCTTAAACTTTAAATTGTTTTTAAAGATATCGAAAGTTCATCAGCACTTTTCCTTTTCTTTTACAACCTTTATTTTTTTACAAGCTAAATCCATTTCAAAATCTTCTAGAATTTAACACAAACCCTCCCGATTTCTTTCAGTGCTGGGATAAAAAAGTTAAGAACTTTTCCGCTTTGGTGTGGGACTCACTCACATTTTTGGGTTCCGTTATGGGTCGTGTGGTAGTAGACATGTTTACGAGTTGTCCGATTCCACTAAGAGCAGGAGTTCTTTTCTCTTACATCACATATCGGCGGAGAAACCAGTTCTCCACTCAATTACAAAAGCTGAATGGCGACAAGAGAATGCGTGGCTCAAGAGCCACACGGGAATAGTTTAATGACTTTTGATACCCTCTAGAGGGGAGCATTTAAATTTAAAATATATTTGTCAAGGGAGTTGCGTTAAGATTTTGTTTTTCTTTTCTTTTTAAGAAAATGATTTTGTGGGTTTTTCTCTAAAAACACTTCACATTTTTTCGTTCTTGCCTTGTGTACAGTAAGCTGAATATCATCGAAGTTTCCGATGTTTTTCGATTGATTTTGTATCGATAAACACCGATATATTTTTAGATCTGTAGTAGAGTCAAAAGCCTAAATTTTGTCTGGACAAACTTAAACAGTTTATAGCTAAATTTAGGAAAACAATTCACTTACAAGAAAGGTATAAAAACATATCATGGTAAGACCAAAATATTTGTGATATTTCCCCATTACTTATTAATGATTTATTAATTGTATAAATAGTTTCTCTTTGTAGGAATATTATTTATAAATATACTTAACTATTACTTTTTAAATAATAATAAAATCAAATAATTATAACTTTGATATTTACCCATCTATTTATATCTATGATGTCCCCCTTATTATTAAGGTATTAGTTTTTTATCAATAACCTGTAGTAAGTTTATCTAATCATGTTAATTTCTGGGACACCTAATTAAATTTCGTTATGTAGAAATAACTCTCTTATCAAGACACAACAAATACGTGCCAAATATCGGCTACAAGCTGTCCATATAAGCTCTACCGGATGGGGTATCTGACGGTTGAGAGCACCTTACCATACCCATATATGTATATGCTGTGTAGCATAATCTCAGGCGCTCGGTAATTAGCTTAAGGTGCGGAAATTAAATGAAAAGCCCATGTCTGTCTGACTCCCATTATATGTCATACACTTTTCATAAATGGTTCACGTAGACTTGCTTCGCTATCCACAACCATCTCCGTCCTACGTGCAATTAACCAATTATGTGACAAACTCCGACTTGCAACAGAGCTGGGGACGTGTCGTGATCGATCTCTTGGAGTTCGAGAATTCCTGCCACAAGATTCTTTCAGTCGGCAAAACATTTTGCAATTAGTCTCAGGGCCTTGTCTCTTTGAGAGATCTCTCTTCCTTCGTCTCCATTGATCAACTATCATTGGAGGGCAGAGACAAAAGCGACATCAATTGATACCGAGTGTGTGCGTGTGTGTACGAACTACTTACTTACTTACAATGTTTGCATTCGACAATGACTTATTTAGCGCACTGATAGCTGATAACACGGTGCTAATGGGAGAGCGATCGGGTAGGGGGTTGCGTCTCAGAGTCTGGGTTTCGCAATGGAAATGGAAATTCTGAGTCAACGAGGCAGTCAGCGAGAGATCTCTAAGCCGCTGGGTTATCCCCAATGCTCGCTCCATAAAAAATCCAGGAAATATATCCAATCCGGTCTTATTAATTCTATGTGATTTCCAGTATTAGTTATTTTTTAATCATAAACAACTAAGATGCAAATGTGATTTATGGAAACTGTATTTTGTTCCAAGTGCGCAGTTTTTATCTTTTGGAGCAATAGTTTTCGGTCTGTGATCATCGAGAAGGTGGAGAAATATTATATACAAATTTAAACATGGATAACTCCCACAAGTGAGCAAATCGAACTTGAAACCTAAGATCATATAATTGGTTTACTGATCTGGGTGGTTATTTCGATATTTCTATGATTTAAACGGAAATTTTGTCATGCGCCATAGTGCATTCATCCCAAATAAGGAATTTTCTACAACTGTATCCCCGAGGAGATGGAGAATCATCAATTAAAAATTTAAACATGAATAAATCCCTTAGGTGATTCAAACTTAAATTCCTGCATGCGCCATGGTGCATTCATCCCAAAAAAGTTTTTTTCAACAATAGTGTTTTAATCTGCAATCCTTGAGAAAGTGGAGAATCAGCAATACAAAATTTCAACATGGATAAATCCCACAAGTGATTTAAACTTAAATTCCTGCATGCGCCATAGTGCATTCATCCCGTATTATGATTTTGCAAGCTTGCATTAGATGTAGAACAATATAAAAGCAATGGAGGATCCAACCTTTGATACATATATATCTTTTATTTCTTCTCATATTTCCTCAACTATATTTTATTTTAATTAAACACAAAACAAAGTCTCCTAATGACTGTCAAAGTCTCTGAATCATAGTGTCTATGTCAGGGCATAAAAAACCTCAGATGAGAGCGTATAACTTCAGGATTGACGCATATGTCTTACTCAAATATTGATCTCAGATACTGGATTCCGCTCCGGAATTCCTTTGCCTCTGCCTTTGCCGCTAAACTTTTTGTCATGGTTTGTCCCGAACCCAAGAACCGTATTTAGTTTTGCGAAAGCAGAAAGGCTTTATCTAATCGCGGTACTGATTGGCAGCGGCGGCGGCAACCCATTGCTCTCCTCCGTATAGCTAGAGTTATATTATCGTTGATAAAAAAAAAAAAAATAACCAGCTACGAGGCCAATTGATATGTAGAGCGGAGAAGTATTGATGGTTAAAACACCTCAACTGCCAGCGGATCGTGTTAGTTTGCCAACGGAACCGTCAACGGGCGGAATATGCGCGAAATCTGACATCTCTGACACAGAGAAAGGGGAGATATATAGTTGAGAGAGTGTGTGAACCGTTCAGAGATCAGAAGGGATCCCCAGTGAAGAACAACTCCCCCATAGCCGCAGTGGAACAAGGATACACACAATCGAATAACCATGACCAGGTAGAGACTCAAATGGAAAACGTGATCTAGTCACCTGATGATGATGATGATCTATTGATACATTATCAAAGTGCAAACGTAAAGTGTAGCTACACACACTCCTTGAGATGGCTTATAGTATTATTTCAGGCATGTTGTGCCACAAAATCCATTGCGTAATCGGCTCTTTATGGATTTACCCCGCCCCATATCAGTGGAACCCATAAAGCCAGTCAGTACCCTCTTCTCCCAATGAAATATGGCAGTGATAAGGTTGGCCGAATTGCACCTGCCCACCACAACCATATTATTTCTAGACTTCTATAAATACCAAAAGATTGATTTGGATTTGGATTGATAAAAAACAATTATTGGATATTGTCTCATTGCATGAAGTCATCATTGCATTCAAAGTTTATTGTATTATTTCTGTGAGTGAAGCTTTCATTTCCGGCGCCTTGTTATTTTCTTTATAAAAATTCCCAAGCGTTTACTTTACGTAAACCTTATCAATAGCGAAGAATGGGTATATATGCTCTCAAGAGGTTTTCTGTCCTCTAATCAGGACAGGCTATTAAACATGGCCAACCTTTTTCGCTTAGTTGTAAGATTAGGTACGTGAAAGATAAGGGTTAAGGGGGATTGAAGAGGCTTTTCCCAGGAAGTGAGGAAAATTACAGGAAATCGCAAGGAAAATCTATCTAAGTACATTCTAAAAATCCCAATTAAAATCCTGAAATTCTATTTCGTTTTAGCTCTACAACTTTACCCAACATGGAGACCGGCTTGCATGAACGCGATCGTGCCGGCGTCCAGGACTTTGTGCTGCTGGAGAACTACCAGAGTGAGGATGCCTTCATTGAGAACTTGAAGAAGCGCTTCCAGGAGAATCTGATCTATGTAAGTTTAGCTGTAAATCAAGGGTTCTGTCAAAGAAGTTTTAGTAATAAGATGAGTAACGTCCAAACATATCCAAGCAATTTTTGTACTGCGTCGAAAATAGCGCTCTCTTTCTCTCTGGCTTTCGAGAGCATCATTTCAAGAGAGCCTAGAGCCAGCATCTTCTTATTTAAAAGAACTTTGGTTCTCTTTTTACCTTTCTAATACTTAACCCCTTTTCCTTTGCAGACCTACATTGGTCAGGTGCTGATCTCGGTGAATCCCTACAAGCAGCTGTCCATCTACTCCGATGCCCACATCAAGGAGTACAAGAACAAGCACTTCTACGAGATGCCTCCACATGTGTAAGTGTCCTAGCCTATCTAGCATCTAGCTAGGATTCCCCACTATAAATTTTATAAATATTTTCAGCTTCGCGGTAACGGACAATGCCTTCCGTTCGCTGATCGAGGAGAATCGTGGCCAGTGCGTCCTCATCTCGGGCGAGAGTGGTTCGGGCAAAACGGAGGCCTCCAAGAAGGTCCTGCAGTTCATTGCCGCCTGCTCGGGTAACCAGACCACCGTTGAGGGCGTCAAGGATAAGCTGCTGAAGAGCAATCCCGTGCTGGAGGCCTTTGGCAATGCCAAGACCAATCGCAACGATAACTCCTCTCGCTTTGGCAAGTATATGGACATCCAGTTTGACTTCAAGGGTGCACCCATTGGTGGCAATATCCTTAACTATCTGCTGGAAAAGTCCCGCGTGGTGGCCCAGATGGGTGGCGAGCGGAATTTTCATATCTTTTACCAGCTGCTGGCCGGCGCCGATGAAGCCCTGCTGAAGGAGCTGCGTCTGGAGCGGGCTCTGGACACCTATAGCTACCTGACCGATGGGGTGAGCTCTTATTTCCGAGTTCTCTAGGGGATTCCTTATAAAACTTTATCTTAATCCCCAGCTCAAGGGCAGCGTGGCGAGCATCAATGATGCGGACAACTTCCGGCAGGTGCAGCAGGCCCTGAGCGTGATCGATTTCACCAAGGAGGAGCAGCGTGAGATCTTTGGCATTGTGGCCAGTATCCTGCATCTGGGCAATGTGGGCTTCAGCGAGGCGGAGGGCAATGCCAAGGTGAACAGCCGCGATCTGGTGGTGACCGCTGCCCGACTCCTGGGCGTAAATGCCGGCGAACTTGAGGCCGCCCTGACGCATCGCACCATCGATGCACGCGGCGATGTGGTCACTTCACCGCTGAACCAAGAGCTGGCCATCTATGCCCGCGATGCCCTGGCCAAGGCCGTGTACGATCGCCTGTTCTCGTGGCTGGTGCAGCGTCTGAATATCTCGCTGCAGGCCAAGGAGACGCGGGGCGCCAAGAGCAACGTGATGGGCATCCTGGATATCTATGGCTTCGAGATCTTCCAGAAGAACAGCTTCGAGCAGTTCTGCATCAATTTCTGTAACGAGAAGCTGCAGCAACTGTTCATCGAGCTGACGCTGAAGTCCGAGCAGGATGAGTACCGTCGCGAGGGCATCGAGTGGATTCCCGTGAAGTACTTTGACAACAAGGTGATCTGCAATTTAATCGAGGAGAAGCACAAGGGCATCATTTCCATTCTGGACGAGGAGTGCCTGCGGCCGGGTGAGCCCACGGATATTACGTTCCTGGAGAAGCTCACCAACAAGCTGGCCCAGCACAATCACTATGTGTGCCATGAGAAGGCGCCCACGCACATCCAGAAGATCATGCTGCGCGACGAGTTCCGTCTGGTTCACTATGCCGGCGAGGTCACGTACAGTGTCCATGGCTTCCTCGATAAGAACAACGATCTGCTCTTCAGGGATCTCAAGGAGACTCTCAGCAAGGCTGGCAACGGCATTGTGAGGAGCTGCTTCCCGGAGCAGGAGCTGCGCAGCCTAAAGCGACCCGACACGGCCATCACCCAGTTCCGTGCCTCGCTGAACAACCTCATGGACATCCTGATGTGCAAGGAGCCGAGCTACATTCGCTGCATCAAGCCCAATGATCTGCAGACGCCGGGTGTCTTCAACGATCAGCTGGTGCTGCATCAGGTGAAGTATCTGGGACTCATGGAGAACCTGCGCGTGAGGAGGGCTGGCTTTGCCTACCGCCGCACCTATGAGCTCTTCCTGGAGCGCTACAAGTCGCTGAGCAAGACCACCTGGCCGAACTACAAGGGTCCGGGTGGACCGAAGGCCGGAGTGCAGCAGCTGGTCAAGGATCTGGGCTGGGACGATGAGAAGTACCGCGTGGGCGAGACGAAGCTCTTCATTCGCTTCCCAAGGACACTGTTCGACACTGAGGATGCGTACCAGGCCAAGAAGCACGACATTGCGGCCATTATCCAGGCCCACTGGAAGGGACTGGTTCAGAGGCGGAAGTACCTCAAATTGCGCGCTCAGGTTATCATCCTGCAGAGCTACTGTCGCCGCCAGTTGGCCCAGCAGGCGGCCAAGCAGCGACGCGAGGCGGCCGACAAGATCCGGGCCTTCATCAAGGGCTTCATTACCCGCAACGATGCGCCCAATGGCTTCAACGAGGAGTTCATTGCCAATGCCAAGCGGATGTGGCTGCTGCGGCTGGCCAAGGAGCTGCCCAGCAAGGTGCTGGACAAGAGCTGGCCCCATGCGCCCGGCCACTGTGAGGAGGCCTCCGGGTACTTGCATCGCCTGCATCGCCTGCACTTGGCCCGAATCTATCGCCTGAAGCTAACGCCGCAGCAGAAGCGCCAGTTCGAGCTGAAGGTACTGGCCGAGAAGGTGTTCAAGGGCAAGAAGAATAACTATGCGGCGAGTGTGTCCACCTGGTTCCAAGAGGATCGCATCCCGAAGGATCACATCCAGCGGGTTAATGACTTTGTGGCCAGCACCTTTGGCAGCGAGCAACTGAAGTACCAGTCCTTCTGCACCAAATTCGATCGTCATGGCTACAAGTCACGCGATCGCTTCATCCTGCTGAGCAACAAGGCCATCTATGTCCTGGACGGCAAGACGTACAAGCAGAAGCATCGCCTGCCGCTGGAGAAGATTGACTTTACGCTGACGAACCACAACGACGACCTGATGGTCATTCGCATACCGCTGGAGCTGAAAAAGGACAAGGGTGATCTGATTCTGATCATTCCGCGCATCATCGAGTTTAGCACCTACATCATTGACACCGTGGGCACAGCCCAGATCGTTTCCATTGTGGATAGGGATTCGTAAGTGTCCTAAAAGGCTCTGAGCACGAATCTTTATTTCACATTTTTTCCTAACCTCAAAAAAGAAACGGAGGATTTCTAACCAAATTTTGAGGTTAGGAGAATTAAAAAAAATGACAAAAGTCTGCAGATTCGTGTTCAGCTGCCTATCTCTTCTAGAGAATTCTTATTTTCTTTACAAAAATAAGAAGATTTCAAACTCAACGATGTAGATTTGTCTGAAATCTTTCTTTTAAAGATTAATTCCCTTAACCTTTTCTAACTTCCCTCGTTTTTCTCGTTTGCAGGCTGGAACACAACGTGGTCAAGGGCAAGGGCGGAGTCATTGACATACGAACGGGCTCGGAGCCGGGCGTGGTGCGTGATAAGGACCACCTTGTTGTTGTAAGTGACGTCATTCGGAGCGCGAAAAAACCCCCTTATCGCTGCGACCTCATTTACTAATATTCTCGTTTCTCTTTTTTTTATTATTATTTTATGACTTAGATTGCTGGACAATAAGGAGGAGAATTTACAACGACTTTCTTTCTACAACAACAAAAAAAGTGGCTTTAAATCAAACGACGTTTGTTTTGTTATATTCGTGTAATTTATATTGTACTTATTGTATGTATTTTTTGTTACTGCCGCGCAAGCGAAATGTGTAATTTGGATTTTATATATGGGCTAATGTTCCAACTGATTGTATATTGTTTATAAAAAAAACAGAAAAGAAAAGACCTATAAATATATGAGACTTTGTATATCTAAATGTTAAAAATTTTAATTGGGTTTTGAGGATATATATGTATATTTTTTATATGGGCTAATGTTCCAACTGATTGTATATTGTTTATAAAAAAAAATGAAACTACCTATAAATCTATGAGCCTTTGTATATCTAAATTTTAAAGATTTGAATTGTGTTTTGGGTGCAAACGTGGCGAAGTTTGCGCATATTTTGAAATATGCCACCTAATCGATTACAGTGATTATCGATTATCGATAAGGCCCACCTTCTGATATGTCAGCTGTAGTCAGTGTTACCAGATTTCTCAGGGCAGCTTTAAGTATTCGAAATCGAAAAATTAAAACAATATCATAGTTATGTTCCATAATTGCTTAAATATATTTTATTTGTATTTGAATAATGCCTAATATATTCTTAATATTAGAAACATTAAAAGAATGTCTTGCGTTAGGCATATTTATTCAATGGCTAACCATAAACTCATCCTCTGGCCACACTGACACTGTCTTTCCTTTGCTCCAGAACTTTTACATAATCTGAAAACTCTGTGTAAGAAATTGCTTAATATCTGTGCCCTGCCCGCGTGCACTTTCTCCGGCCAGCAGCTTGATTAATTCACCCGCATTTCCCCCCCGCAGGAGACCCGAGATGTCGTTCACACAGATCGCCCGCAGCTGCAGTCGGCTGGCGGCGACTTTGGCCCCCAAGAGGATCGCCAGCGCCGCCCTTGTCCAGTCACAGCAGGCCAGGATGATGCACAGGATTGCCGTGCCGGCCGTGGCCAGTCAGTGGAGCCAAGTGAGTGTTTGCCCAGCGTGTGGGGGGTGGTGACTTCTTTTCCAGGCCCCCCATCCTATGTAGGGGGAAAACCTCTCCAGGCTTGGATACCTAACCTCATTGCAAGCGGCGGAACTTTGGGAGTTGCAGAGCTCCAAGAGGATCTCTGGGTGACTTCTAGGCTACCCCGGGTGTAGTGGAACTGCAACATGTGGCTAACGATTGGCCCAAAGTGATTGCATCACATTGTTTGGCATAAAACATGATTGTTTCTGTGCTCTGTTCAACGCACTCATACAAACAAGACCGGTGCTTGCATGTGTGTGTGTGTGTGTTTGATAATACTACAGTGGACATTGCCTAAGAGCAACTAGAAATTTGATTTCTCCCTTGGGAGAGTTCCAATACCATTGCCAGGGACTTAATTTTGAAGATCTTGATTAATTTCTTTTAAATTTTCAAAAGTTCTAAAGCAAAATGCCTTTTACAATAGTTATTAGTTTTTTCTTAACAAAGGTCACTACTGATACGTGATAGTTATCCTCACAATCTGCATTTCTAGCTAGTTCTTCGACTTGTAACATAAATTTCCAACAGTTTATTGAAATTATAATAATAATTTTGTTTAAAAATAACTTAAGCTAAAGTTATGCCTGATAGAGCAAGTATTTCTTTAAGAATTTAACTACCATATCTCTATATATACAAAATTATTATTATAATTTCAATAAAAACTTTAAATAATAAATAAAGATACTTTAATTGCCAAAAAAAAGTTAAATATTATTATTATAAATTTAATAAGACAGTTCTTAGAATTCTTTGAGTTATTTGATATTTATTTACATTTAGTGTTTCTAAGAAATCTATTATTGCATCATATTTAATGAGAATTTACAACACGAAAAGATTCAAATCGTTTATCTTAAATTTAATGTTTATTTTTTGTTTTTATAAATGATTTGAGGCTTACAAAAGTCAATATATATAGATAAGTTTATGGTTAACTCAAAGTCTTAGCCCACTTACTTAATTCACAAAAATCTAATTCTAAATATCTATCTGTTCTATCTAAATGTAAATAAATATCTTATCCGAAAACAATCAAGTTTTCAGCCAAGAAACTAATACTAAGTGAACATAAGTACTACTGTAGCTTTGAGTGGTTTTAAAATAGTTTGTTGCTGAATTCCTACTTGGCAATTTCAAGGGCCAACACCTGCAACGAATATTTAGCATTCTGCCTTTAGGAGAATTTATTTTCTAATAATATCTTAGTCCAAATAGTTAAAGAAAAAAGTTAAAGACCCTATCAGCTTTCTGATAAAATTTCGTTATAAAAAATTAGTTAATATTTTAGAAAAAGCTGGCTATAAGCTAAGTTAGCCTTTGAAACCTCTTCTTAGCTCCCTTAGAGTCCAAAGCCTAATTAACCCCTGTAATTCACAGAAATTCGGTATGCGCAGCTACTCGGCCAAGAGCACCATCGAGGACATCAAGTTCCGTGTGCTGAAGGTTGTCTCCGCCTACGACAAAGTCACCGCCGACAAGGTAAAACCAACCACTTCAAGGCCTCACTAACTCTCCGGTCTGTGTTTCGTTCTTTTCTTTTGGGCCAAAACCAAATACCCCAACCAGGAGTGCAGACGCAATGGCTGGCAAACGCAATCGGTGCGCAGGTACTCGGCGAAACCGCCGCTTTCGCTGAAGCTCATCAACGAGCGCGTCCTGCTTGTCCTCAATCTGTACGACAAGATCGATCCCTGCAAGGTAAAAAAAAAAATGCAAACAAAAAGCCAAAAACATATTGATTGCCTTTGCCAGTGCGCCACAAAAGAACTGAACAAAGCATATCCCTTCCCCAGATCCATATACATATATTTATGAAAGAAACCCCTGCTAATCGCTTTCATCCCACAGCTCAGCGTTGAGTCGCACTTCATCAACGACTTGGGACTGGACTCGCTGGACCACGTGGAGGTTATTATGGCCATGGAGGATGAGTTTGGATTCGAGATCCCGGACTCCGATGCCGAGAAGCTGCTGAAACCTGCCGACATTATTAAGTACGTCGCCGACAAGGAGGATGTGTATGAGTAAATTGTAATTGTAATGCAAACACCATGAAACGGATTACACTTAAACTTAAATAGAAAACAAATACAATTTGAACAACAAAAATAAACCAAAAAGAAGTTGAGAGAGTTTTTTGTTTTGGGAAATTTATGGGAAAGAAGTATATATGCAGCTTCAATGTGAATAATGTATACCCTTGCAACGCAGTGAAAGAGTCATCTCCGACCCCATAACGTGTATATATTCTTGATCAGCATCACCAGCCGAGTCGATCTAGCCATGTCCGTTTGTCTGTCCGTCTGTGGGTTTATATGCATACTAGTCTCGCAGTTTTTGAGCTATCTGGCTGAAACTTTCAGAATAGTCCTATATCCTTTGCAATATATATATATATATGTATATATGTCGGGAAAGCCAGAATCGGACAACAATATCTTATAGCTACCATAGAAACGATCGGGGAAAATTGGCATATTTTCGCTATTTTTCAAGATATTCGAATGAAACTTTATTTGTAATATGATTATTGCCACCCCATAGAAATTTTATCAAAATCGGACCAATATATCATATAGCTTCCATAGGAAAGATCGCTCTAAATTGATATACTTGATACATTATAAACGATTAGAACACTTTGTTAAAGTTTGCATTAAAATCGGCCAACTATATCTTATACGTACCATATTAACATATATACCAAGCATGGTTTTTCGTGTAATTTATTCACTTAGTATCAAAATCTTGTTTAATAAGTAACAAATTATCTGTGAGCTTAGTTTTTCTTACTTGTTTTTATTAAAATGATCAAGATTTATTTGATCAACGATTTTCGAACTCTAACCGTTACGTTTTGAGTTCGAATTTCGCTAAGAAAGCATTTTCATCCTTCCAGCCGACGGTCACATTGTGTCTTGGGTAAACAAACAATTCGAAATGTCCGACGCTGCCGATGAAATGTTGGCGGGATTAGGTAAATATATGAAGCCAAAGGCATTCCTGAACCTAATTAACCTGCTCCCACATAACAGCCGCCCGTCGACGCTCCTTGGGCCAGCAGATCAGCAAGATAGACGAGATAATGGAACGCTCGAACAGCACCCTGCTCCACATCGAGTCCAACAACAAGGCCTTGGCCCAGAACATATCGCCGCAGGACTCCCAGAAGGTGTACAATCTCAAGCCAGAGTGCGAACTGTCTGTGGTCCGTATCCTGCAGAGCTTCCGCCAGCTAATGCAGCCCAGCGATCAGCGGGAGGACACCGGCAGTGCCCTGGACGAGTGCCTGGCCTACAGGCAGCGCGTGGAACACCTTGGCAGTTCGGTGCGAAAGTTGGTGGCCCTCTGCGACACTGTCAGCCAGATGAGAAGCTTCCAGGCGGAGCTGGAGGCACAGCAAGAGGCAGGCGAGGAATCGCCGTGAGCTGTTTTTCCATGAATTATAGGTTATTCTACAGCTTCGATTTAAGAAGTTAAATAAATTTATAAAAATAATAAATACTTTAGAATTTATTAGTCGTTGAGGGGAAATAAGGCCTTAAGACTCGAACAACTCGCCAGCCGACGAGACTACCTTCTATAATTGTCTCATTGTCCAAATAAGGGGAATCCCCGGAAATTGAGTTGAGCTACAAATAAGCAAATTGCGTTACCGCCTGCTTGGATACCCGGTCGGCTTCTCTGAGAGGCACTCCTTGGGGCGTAGGTAATAACATCCGGGTTATTCAGCTGCTTCAGGGTCTCCTGCCTCGAAGTCTCCCTCGCCGCACTCGACGGTTTTCACCTCCCTCGCTGATCACCTCTCCGCCTTCTTCTTTTCAGCTCCCGACTCCTCTCCAACCTTGATTCGCCCTCTGGACCTCTCGCTCGCACGGGATTATCAGATTCCAGTTCGGGTCATCTCTTTGGGATCAACTCCTTTAAACTCTCTTAATCCCCGTCCCATGGTGTCGGGTCCCACCTCGATTTCATGGTGCTCGCGGGTCCGACGCTCCAACCCTACCGCCTCCGATACCGATAACCGTGTCTGTGGCTGTGTGCAGTGTTTGTTTTTATTTGCACACGTTACAAGTGTTTTATTTTTATTTGCGCACGTAACAATTGACTCATGGTAGGAATAAGGGGAATCCCCGGAAATAGAGTTGAGCTAACTTCGAAGCGATCGGATCAGTTTCAAGTTGACTGTGGAATCGAAAAAGTCAGATATGTCGGATGTGCCCTGCAAGAAATTCTCAGCAGTCCTACAGGATGTTGTTACACTCAATGCATGTGGAACCACAGATAGAAACCATGAAATTCCAAAGCAAATACGTGATTTTAAGGACATCATTGTAAAAGCACTTGAATATAGAAATGTTGTCTTCAGCTATGGAATAATGGGTGAGTAAAGAAGCATAATTATAGAACCAAAATCCTTAAAAATATGCTAATTTCAGGGAGTACTTCTGAACGTTTTCGATACATTTCAAACCAACATTACGAAATGCATTTAAAATTGAAGCTACCTTTTGAAATAACACCCATTCGGGATGAAGCTCGAAAAGGATTTGTCCAGCTCCAAGCTGGCGAGCAGGCAGAACATCCGGTTATTGTGAATGGATACGTCGACCGCGGAGCCATTCACCAGTGGCTTCACAATACTTTTAAAGCCTTTTTTGGGGGTTCGCTTGAATTTTACAAAATCTGCAGTATTAATTATCCCACATGGGCCCTTAACTGCATTCCCGTCTTGGAGTTTGATACTTCGGATCTCCCGAAACTGGGACTGACAGAAACTAGCATGGAATATTTCCCCTGGTATGCTATTCCTCGCCCAACCTTACACATGGATAAACGAAGCTTCCAGGCCTGGTCACCTGACTGGGAGCGACATGTGCGGGAATCGCATCCATATTACCACAAGGTTGAATTTCTTATGATGAGACTCTTCGCCGTCCATAAAATAACCTTTGCTGATCCCAAAGAAGTGGTCCAGGCTGTCATTATGAATGTCATACTAAATGAAACAAATGTCGCTACCGATTTGGGTCTCTTTCTGATCACAGTATTGGAAAGCTTTGTTGGCCATCTAGAGGAGGATTCCCTTACCTCACGTCCAGGTTTTACAAAAAATATCAACCTGTTTCGCTGCGTAAGTGAAGCCGCTCAGGAATATTATCATGGAGTCGCAGCAGAACAAGTTTGCATTCTGAAACGCTTGAAATCCGAGGCCTTGGCTGACGAGACAGCCGGGAATGAGCAAGGAAATTGGATAAATAACCTAAAATCTGTATTCAAATAAAAAGAGACTACAATATTATGATTTCAATAAAGGAAAAATGTAATTAAATCAAATCAAAACCACATTGTAACTACTGAGCTGCATTAGGGCATAGGTCAGCACCTCCACAAACATCTCGAGGCGCGCTGCTACACTGCCGTTGGCCATTAGCTCGCTGGCATTGGGCAGCGGCAGGCTGTGGGAGCGCAGATAGTTTAGCTGCTCCATATTGGCGGCCAGGGCCAGCAACTTCTCCTGCTGATCGGCTGAGAAGGCGTCCGGCGGAGCAACACCGCCCGTGGGCATTAGCTTCTTCAGCTGTTGGCCGAAGCCGTGCAGCTGCATTAGCTTCTGTTTGTAAATGGTTTCCGTGGTGTCCAGGGCGGCGGTCTCGTCATAGATCTTTTCCAGCTTGCGCTGAAAGGCCCTGAACTCTTTGTAGACTTCCACGGCGCTGGGCTGATCCTCCAGTCGCGTCATGCTCAGCGATATGTTGGATGTGTTGATGGCCGCCGACTGATCCGCCGCCGCCGCCGGTGCCGTCCACGCTTCTGCACTGCGCAGGAGCGTGGAGTTTGCCCTCTGCAGTTCTGCCCGCTTCTTGGGCATCTTCTGCAGGTTGGCCGGATACTCCTCCAGGGTCTTGAAGAGCTCCGCGTACTCTGCCACCGTTCCGAGGTCCTTGGGCGGCGTCATGATAGCCGTTTCCTCGTCCAGCATCCGCTGCAGATTCTCAAAGTAAGCCGGCGGCCTCATCACCGTCTTGGACACGCAGCATTCCTTGAGGTTCTTCACGTGCTGCCCGTAGTTTCGGTACAACGTGGAAGCAATGAGGCTGAAATCCACTTCAGTTTCCATTTTCTTATTCCTTTTTATATTCGTTTTTCTTATTTTGTGTTTTCTTTTGAATGCGCCAGGCAGTGTTGGAAAGTTTCCAGTGGAAAAAGAGCTTTTTCAACACCTTTTCTTATTTAGTATTACGCGGTATTTTTATACTTTTGGTATATTTTGGAGATTATGTTTCTAAATCTTTAATTTAATATTTATAAAATACAATTAAAAAATGGAAATATTTATGTTGTTTAAATTTAAAAAAAATGCAAATATTACATTTAAATCTTTAAGGCTTATTCATATAAAGCAATATATATTTCTTTACTTTTGGTATATTTCAGGATTTGGTTTTTAAATATTTAATTTAATATTCAAAATAAATATTTAAAAAATAGTATTATTTATTTTGTTTAAATTTAAAAATTTCATATATTAAATGTACATCTTTAAGCCTTTTTCTTGATATAAATCAATATATATATCTTTACTTTGGTATATTTCAGGATTTGGTTCTTAAATCTTTACTTGAATATAGAAAAAAATATATTATAAAATGGAATTATATATTTTGTTTTAATTTAAACAATTTGTAATATTATATTTACATTTTTAAGCCTTATTTATTGATATAAATACGTATGGCTTAAATCCTCAAGAATTCAACCTCAAAAATAAGCTAAAAAATATTACATTTCTACTAAAAACACGCACAATTAAAATGTAAAAAAATAAAACTACATGCACATATTCGTTCTCCTAAAATTACCAAGATAAGTAGGCGATTTATTACATTATTTCCCGACAAAGGCAATCAGCCATATTCGGATTGAACGGTCAGCGAGAACTGACCCTTGGGAATGGTATTGGCATGATACCAGAGGCGTGTGTCCACCAGAACGGCATCGCCCGGCTCCACATAGAAGGAGAAGGGCTGGCACTGATGATCGCACTCGGGAGCCGGAGCCAGGAACCAGCTCTTGTTGCCCTTCAGCTGTGCCTGCCACATCAGACGCGGTATGTAGTCCAGCTGGGAGAACCAAGAGATTAAACTCTATAGCATTTAATATTCCATCTCAGCTTACGTGCATCAAAGCTCCCTGTTCGTAGCCCATCAGAATAAAGTCCGTGTGCGGCATTTCGGCATCCACGGGCAGAAAATGGGGACGAGGATACAGCTTCCTGAGCTCCGCCAGTACCGCCGGCTGGCACACACTCCAGCCCACAAACCAGGGAGCTCCATGACTTAGATTCGACCTCTCCGGCGACAAGGCAAACACATCCCTCAGCGACTTGAGGTCCGAGTTGAAGTGCAGGAACTGACAGTCCGCTTCCATGGCGCCCGGCACACTCTCGTACAGATCCCGGATGTAGGCATAGCTGAGATACTTTTGTGCCGGCCAATGGGCCACCGCTCGCTTCACGATGATCGGCAGCGAGGAGTAGGCATGCGGTGCAAACTCCTCCATGGTGAGATTGGACAGGATCAGCGGCGCCCGCACGCCCTTACAAAACTCACAGTCACTTATGGGTCGCGTGGCCTCCCACACCAGGTAGTTGTTGGGCAGGAAACAGCGCACGCCGAGCAGGAACGAGATGGTCTCGTAGAATACTGGCGTCGCCACCAAAATGAAGAAGATAATGCCCAGCAGCCAGAGTAGATTCAATCGGTTCGGATTGTGGTCGACGTCGCGCGTCTTGCGAAACGCCTCCTCCAGCTCCTGCTTGGACACCAGGCCGGTGCGTAGACTATTCCGGTGCAGTTCATCCAGTTTTGCGGTGAAATCCTCTCCCAGACGCTCGCGAACCTCCCGCATCCGGTTGCCCAGGGTGCGGGTGGGGCGGCTGATGAACTGGAGGGGTTTTTATTATTATTTATTATTAGTTTACTTTAACTTTTAAAAGGTGGTAATTTCTTACCAGAAACATCCTGAAATCGGTTTGTTTCCTTTGTTTTTCGCTGGGTCTTAGGTGTAGTTGCAGTCCGCTAAGGGCTCTTTCCTCTAATGCAGTTTATTTATTAATAACTTAACGTTTACTGCTTTTTAACAAAGACATTTTGTTGTTGTTTTTTAAATTAATCTATTAATTTTTGTTTATTTTTGTTAAGCAAGTTTCGGTGTGACCGCCTTTCTCTTTCCCTATTTCCTTTCAAGTGTCCGGAAAATGCTTGTACCCACAACTGGTCACACTATTCCAGTTAAATTCCCTTATGTAGCCAGTTTTTTGTTACACTATTCCACACTGTTTCTGTTTCGCTCTTTGCTCGGACGTAGTATCGGCCAGCGAAAAAAAAGTCTTCGAAAGGCACCTAGTCCGTTTAGTACAAAGCCAACGACGTGACAATACCCTATAGCTCAACTATGTGTCTTGAATAGTGCATTGCATTTACGTTTTCATTCATCAAGTTCATCCTGATTTCGCTCCGCCTCTCCGTTCGCGTTCGCCCTCTCGCTTCGACCAACGTGTGACCCCGAAAGCTGTCCTCTGCGCACACTTTCACTTTGGCCCAGCAGCAACAACAACAACAACGAAAAGCTACAACGAACAAATAAAATAACCTAGCATAAATAACAACTATTGTGCAATACTGATTAGCGAAACTTTAAGTCAGGAATAATGTCGGCGGCACAGGAAAAGGTTATACGCGTTGGCTCCCGAAAGAGCGAGGTAAGTAGGGGAGTGGGGAATATAATCCAAATGTATGTACATCCGCTTAGCAGTTGCATTTGAATTTCAATCACATTTCGTTGCTTGCTCTTGCCCCCCTTCGGCCCAAATTTACGCAAGGCGTGAGAGCGGGACAGCGAGAGAGAGAGAGAGACTTGTTGCTCTGCAAGCGTGGTGGTGTAGTTGTTGTATGATCTGCTTTTTTTTTCTTTGCTTTTGATTACTGTTACACAATTCGCCAAATGCACCAAAAACACACGCACTTTTCAGAGAGGGGGCAAAAAAAAAAGAGAGAGGCGAAAACAAGTACTTGTTTGAAGTTATTTTTTGTTTATTGGGTGCCCAAAACCTGATTTTTTGGCCTGGCTTTTTCGTATATTATTTGTGTTAATTGCACTCTGTGTGCCACCTTTGATCGTGCTTGAAATGAAGGCCACACTTGCCGCTGCTGGCATTTAAATTTGAAATTACTTGATTTATTTTCTTTCCAAGCGGTTCACTCTCTCTCGGTCGCTCTCGCTCTCGCTCTCTCTCTCCGCACTCGATCGGTTATTTACATTTAGCATTTAAAATGAGCAATTTATCACTTAACTAATTAACTATCTTTGGTTTAATTTGCAGCTGGCACTGATCCAGACCAAACATGTCATTGGCCGCTTGCAGAAATTGTATCCCAAGCAGAAATTCGAGATACGTAAGTGAAAGCATATTGGGCAAATATTGGAATTGGTTGGGTTCCAGTTCCACTTCCACACTGGAAACCACAAATCATGCTGCACGAGGCGATATTCGAAACTGGAATAGAAGCATGACTCGTGGAAAGCCAGCGCCGGGGGTCTTATCTCACATGTTTTGATAATGGTCAAAACAAAAATACAAATATTTCGACGAGTTTACCTAGGATTGCATTTGATGATCGGCGCTACCCGGTTTCCGTTTTACTTTCGGCCCTCTTTTTCCTTTTTCTTTCTTTATTACCCGACTTTCGTCATCTCTTTCGCTCTCACGTGCGTGTGTTTTGGCAAAGTTTCGCTCAATGTCAATGTCTGGTTTTGTCGTTGTTGTTGTCGCGATTAGGGAATGCCGAAAACTGTTATGTCACACACACTTGCAAACATCAAGCATATCTAGCCTACAATTGGGGTCACGAGAATAGAAGCTAATGAAGTTTTCATAAAATAAATTGTGTAAATGGTGATTCTTAGGATTTTTTTTATTTTAAAAGGTTAATAATGAAACGAAAGTTAAAGACATGACAAAAAACACGTTTTATTAAACATTTCCCAATAAAATAAGCTTAATAACGTATTTTTTTTAAATTTAAAACCCTCACAAATACACTAATAAAACGGCTCTTAAAAGATTCCTCGAGACTCAGGGGTTTTCATAAATAAATACATAATTATCAATAATTATATATAATCAAGATAAACTTGAAGTCTCTCTAGCTCACCATTATGTAACAGTATTTAAAAAAAACTCGCTAATTTTTCAACGTTGTATGATGCAATTTAAAGAAATATTAGTTATTGGTAAACAGCTCATGTATTATAATTCCCAACCTATCTTTTGGTAAAACAGATTAAAAAAAGCTTACCAATAATAATGTATGCATTGTCTTGGTTGATTAGGTTATACATTTTAGAATCTAAAGGAATATTTGATAAATATACAATATTTGTATAAAGGACTTTCAATTTCAATTTTATATATATACATATTTTAAATAATTTAACAAAATGAATTTCTAAATAATAGATTCTATTATACTCCAAAAATTAACCCCTAAATTTAATGATTAAACGCCAAACAGAAAATACCCCGAAATTCTGGGCGCCATAAGAGTGACTATTTCAGTAGATAAGAAAACCTCTCCCATTACGTGATTATTTTATGTTTGGAAGATACAAGATCCGATCGGTTTATCTGATACCTACTGCTGCCGTTTTGTCGATAACATACAATATTTCCGATTAGATACTTTTGCGTTCTGCTGACATAACTGGGGGAAATCGGTTGAAATTGTATTTAATCAGGCATGCTGAGTACTCGCACCCCCTCTTTTTTACCTTTTAAAACCGATAAGATTGGCCAGTTTATGGAAATATATATTTAGAAGCACTCACGATGAGTCAGTGTGATTTATGGTTCTTTTTTTTTTTTGCATACCAAACACGAACAAACGTAATCATCCCACCAGTTTGAACTGAGTCTCCGATATCTCATTTAATCCATTAAAATGCATTTAGTGAAAATAAGTTATTCCAATACCAACACTAACACGCAACATCCTCTTTTGATTGTGACTCTGCGGTTCGCGTACTGTACCCCCACTTTTGATATACAAAATATTCAAATTTTATTCCCGGTCCGATAAGTAAAGCATTTGGGCAAGACATTATCGTTGCGTGTCCATAATGGATAAAGGAGGAGGTTGGGGGGAAAGTCTGATAGATATTTCGTTTGCATGTCTCGCCTGATTGCCGTCATAAAGTTGAGTTATTCGCGGGAAGCTACTACGTACCTTATCAGGTGAAAGATACACAGACACACAAGACAGAGTGCAATTAAGGGAACACCCAATTCAAATGATCAATCGAAGGGGTGGTGTCTTATTTGTAGTATTTTCCTTCTGCATTTTATAGGTATGAAAATAATTGTAATAATAACTTTACTTGTTTATAAGATATATTACAAAACTTTTCATTTCAAACGTTTTTATTAATATAATACTTTCTACAAGTAGTAGATTCTCAAGTTTATATTCAACAAATGAGTGTTTTTTATCCGAGGTCTTGTCGACTGAGTATATCCACATAAATCAAGACTCCACTGTTGTGCCAGAGCACACACACAGATCTTTTAACCGAAGACAAGCACATCAGGCTTAAGTATATAATTGCCCTGTCAACGGGTCCTGATGATAGGTTTTTGTACCAGCATGTCTCCGAATTCTAACTTGGGAATTTTAAGAGCACGCTTCGAGTTAACTTTTACTACGCTTAGACATTTATTTTATATATTTATTCTTATATTACAAAGAACAAATGTATAAGCATAGATTCCCCTTTATCTGAGATAACATCTCCCATTTAATAAATATCTAAGAGTAAACTGCGTTTTGGGTACACAACGTCACTACTATCTCTACAAAGTTAAATAATAGAATGTTTAATTAAGATTATCTAGCCTTAAAGTATTATCTAACCCAATTTGCATTATTTTACAGACACCATGTCGACCTTTGGCGATCGTGTGCTCAACGTTTCCCTGCCCAAAATTGGCGAAAAGAGCTTATTCACCCGTGACCTGGAGGATGCCCTGCGCAATGGCGGCGTGGACTTTGTGGTGCACTCGCTGAAGGATCTGCCAACAGCACTGCCCACAGGCATGGCCATTGGTGCTGTCCTGGAGCGAGAAGATGCCCGGGATGCATTGGTTCTGCGGGAAAACTTGAAGGGCCACACGATAGCATCGCTGCCCGAGGGTAGTGTGATTGGTAAGTGGTGGTGATACAGTTCTCAGAGCTTTTCAGTCAACTAACTGCTGATCTCTTCCAATAGGAACCTCCTCTTTGCGTCGCACGGCTCAAATCCGTAGGCAGTATCCCCATTTGGTGGTGTGCGACATTCGTGGCAACCTGAATACACGGCTGGCCAAGCTGGATGCCGCCGATTCCAAATTTGCTGGCATCATACTCGCCCAGGCAGGCCTGGTGCGTATGGGCTGGATGAGTCGCATCAGCCAGGTGCTAGAGCCCACGGATCTGCTCTATGCCGTCGGCCAAGGAGCTCTGGCCGTGGAGTGTCGTGCCAACGACAACCAGGTGCTGGCCATGCTGCAGAAATTGATGTGCCTGAACACCACCTGCCGCATTCTGGCCGAGCGGAGTTTCCTCAAGACGCTGGGCGGCGGCTGCTCTGCCCCCGTGGCTGTCTGGAGTATCCTAAAGGGTGAACCATTGAGCGGAAGTGGTCAGGAGGTAGGACTCTCGCTCACCGGCGCCGTCTGGAGTCTGGATGGGGCCACAGAAATAAGGAATCACTTGGCCTGTGCCTTAAATGAGAAGTCCACCGCAGTGGTCGAGCAGCGGGGGAAGAGGGCGGCCCAGGAGAGCAATCAGCAGCAGCAGGAGGAGAACAGCAGCAGTTGCGATTCGCCACCGGCCACGAAACGTGCCCGAAATGGCAACGCCAGCGGTTCCGGCTCGGACTCCAACTCGAACTCAAGCAGTCCGCGTCAGCAGGGCAGTCCGACGGTTATCTGCGAGGATGAGGCCGTCTGCGAGGCCCTCACCGGCTACAGTGTGGAGCAGCTATCGGATTTGGCCAGTCAGTGCCCTGTGCTGGGCCATGGCAGTGCCCTGACAGCCATTGGAAATGGTGGAGGCGGCGATGCGGACACCAGCAATGCGAACCAAACAACGCCGCGGCAGTGTCCTCTTCGTTTGGTGGCCGGTCAGGATGTGATGGGCCAGTGTCCAGTGGTGCATGCTCCGGCTGCCAAGGCTGCCGGCAAGTGTCCTGTGGCCCATGCAGCCTCGGGAGATTCCTCGGAAGCAAACAATGGCAACAATACCGGTGCTGCTGCCGCTCCTGCCGCTGCGCACTGTCCGCTGCAAATGGCTGTGGGCCAGGACTTTATGGGCGAATGTCCGTATGTGAGCCAGGAGACCAAGATATCCTTTGCCCAGGCGGGCAAGTGTCCAGTAACAGGTGGTGGTGGTGTGGCGGCACCAGCAGCAGCAGCCGCCTCCATTCTGCCCACGCCGCCGCCCAGCAGCCGTGCCAGCACCGGCAGCAGCACTGGCGGCGATGACAATGTGGACAATGTAGCCTCCTCTTCGTCCAAGTGTCCCTTTGCGGCCATGCATCAGGGCAGCGGTCTGGAGACCCTGCCAGCCAAGGATAACGGTAACGCGACGCAGCCCAAGTGTCCCTTCCTGCAGAAAACTGTCCAAATGTTTGACTACGCCGACGAGGAGCAGCCAACGCCACAGCAATCGGTGCTGATTGAGGATGTGGAGAACCTGTTCTGCGGGCTGTACCAGCATGCCTGCTACAGCCGGGGAATCTACGAGAAGGCCAACCAGCTGGGCAAGACCTTGGCCGAGGAGCTGATCAAGCGGGGAGCCCTGGAGGTGATGAAGGTGGCCCAGGCGGAGATTCACGGCAAGGTGGTGGCAGCCTCTTGAGTACGTCCTTCTCCTACCTGGCCCCCTCCCCCACCATCAATCATAAATATCATCGTTTGCTTTAAGTAGAAAAGTGTAACTAGACAATACTGTTCCCCACCCATACCCTTTTCCTTCTCCCGCGGAGAATCCATAGATCCATCTACATTGTATGTAAAATCCCTGTGCTCTCTCGCATATTGTTGGTTTTTAGCTTGTTTTTGTTTTTTTGGGGAATATTATTATGACAAATAAATGTATAGGAAAAATCAAACCAAGCGTTTTTTTAACGGAGGAAAATGAAAAACTAAATTTTTCAATTTTTTTTGTTTAGCTAATTGGACTTGCTGATCAACAATTTGTATTTGAGGTTTTATAATATAAGATATAAAGTAGTAAATATAACGTTTTTACAAAAATCGAACACAAAATGGCGGCTATACAGTGTTTCTCCACCCTAACCTCAATTTTCGATCTCGAAATAAAATGTTTATAATACATAATTGCAATTTTTTAGAACAAAAAATCTGTTTACACAAATTTTGCATTTTAAAATAATTTTATACTCGACCTTAGTCGTCTTACATTATCCCGCGCACGGGCGAGTTTATGTCGTTTTTTAGCTGAGACATCAAATCGCGGGATTTTGTCAACGCGTTTGGAAACGACATAAGTTCCCCGACGCTGAGGTAATCTACTTGGAAATGAAATAAAGTCGCTATGCCTAATATTCGAAAAAAATAAATATACTCATTTACATTTTTACAAAAGAAATACTGTTCAAAAAAGTAAGCCTTTCAAAAAAATTGATTAATTATCGACCTTATATCGTTTTAAATCGATATTATCCCTAGGACGTCGAGTTTATGTCGTTTTTTAACCGCGAAGTACAATCGGGCGACTTTTGTGAACGTCACAAGTTTCCCGAAGACGTGATAATGTATTTTAAAACGACATAAAGTCGCGAACCTTACTTTTTGTCTTTGAAATAAAATAATACTAATTGGAATTTTTACAACAAAAACTGTTAAAAAAAAAGGAAGCAGCTTGAAATAAATCAATACTTATCGACCTTATGTCGTTTTCAGGCGGCATTATCTTGCGGACGGCGAGATTATGTCGTTTTTTAACCGCGACATAAAAATAACGCGCGACTTTAAAAATGAAGCAAGTGTTAAAACAAAAACTCTTTTTAAAAAAGTAATCAATTTAAATAAATAAATAAATCGTTTTAAATCGATTTTTAACCGCGACATAAAATCGCGCGATAGCGCTATAATGTATTTTAAGGGGGTATTCTGGTCTAGAAATTTGAAAAAAGCGATTTTTTTATTTTTAGATATTATGAAAGT
>JAEIIU010057337.1:0-39643 GCA_018874675.1 Drosophila baimaii | reverse complement strand
CACCGCAGTCATCCACGGGACCGCGGATCAGCAAGGAGCATGCCGAGACTGTGGATCTTCTGATTCAGCTGGACAGACTGACCCACTGTGCTTGTAAAGACTTTAAGGAAAGCATTAAGACAGCCGGCGAGTCCATGGAAAAGATACTCTGTTTACTGGACGACATTAGTGGCGAAGAATCGAAAGACGAAGGATCGAAAGATGAAGGATCCAAGAACGAAGGATCGAAGGACAACGGATGGCAGACGAAACTCTCGCCCAAAGACAGTCAGCTCTATGTACAGCGCAATCTCCGCAAGAAGATTAACACGTATAACGAGGTCTTGGAGGAGTCTCCCGAGATGATAGGCGACACCTGTAGCCTGTTCAGAAACTGCTTCAGCTCCCCTCGCGGTTCATTGCAACATATTCCTGCCCTTAAAGGCAATGGAGAGACCCGCAATGTTCCGGCAAAGAATTCCGGCGGCGAAGGCGACGTCTGCACCCAAGTGAAGAAGAAGTCAATCAAGGAAACTGAGTTGGAGGCCAGTCAAAGTTTGGAGAGCAAGTAGAGACGACAGAGGATTCGATGGAGAACTTTTCAAGGCCCTAGTCGCTTCTCAAAATCAAAATTCTTCCCTGATGTACAGTTCCAAGTACAAGTTCAGGTGGTGTGTTTGAAGCAAAGTTGATTGGTATTTTTCAAAATTGATTAATGAAAATGTTGCTTGTTAAAAATCAAAATTAAACAATTATTAAGAGTGAAATATTATTTCTTTTCTGCGAATTGACGAACATTCCATAATTTGGGGAATTGTGTGTTTGTTATAATATATATGTATATATATTACCTTTACCAAAGTAAAGACATTACATTGCTCATGTTCACAGCTCAAGTTCTATAGATAAAGAAAATATTTGATATGAGAATGAAACTAAAAACAGTTAAAGTTATTAATGAACCTTTCATACCAGAATAACTATAGGGGAATCAAATATATTAATTTTGATCGAAGTGAAAAGTTAAGAGCTTATAACAAATTGTTCACGCCGTACCTTCTATACTATCAGTAGAAATGATGTTTTTTTTCAGTTTTAAATTCGTATTATCGGAGTTAAGGAGTAATATTGATGAAAATATATTAAATAATGTATTATTTATTTGTTATAACCATTCTTTTTTTTAACCCTTGCTTAAACCTGGAAACCTTACCAATCGTTTTTAACTCCAAAAGATAAATATTTACCAACATCACCTGACAAATCGGTCTTAACATAATCCGTCTGGGTCTTGTTGACAAACCACAGTACGAAATATCTGTTGTGAGTCTGAGTGTGAGTGCGATAGGGATGGTTATAAAGATAACTTTTTTTTACTATCCGATTCTGCTCTAATTTTAATCGTATGCTCTCACAAGTACTTTTATTCCATCCCTTTTTTCTCTCTCTCTTTCTCTAATTTTTTATTGAATTCTGAAGTGCAATTATACTAGGATAACCCCAGTGTAATGGCACATCTGAACATACCATACCCCAAAATAATGAGGCTCTAGTTCTTATTATCTCCGAGATCTGTTATTTCATACGAACGAACGGAACTGACATGGCTAAATCGACTCGGCTGGTGATGCTAATCAGGAATACATATATGTACATATGTGCATTTCATATCATGGTTTCATTCATTTCATTTATTCATTCATATTATTTTAAAAAGTATTTACAAATTACAACAAATTTAAAAAAAGTCAAACGTCGCTGATATTGTCATTCGACGACGAGCTCAGCGTGGGGGGATGGGGTGGTAGGTCGTACCTCCCGCTATTTACTAAACATTCCCCGCTGCTTATGCAACGGTGTGTGGAATGTCTGCGGCGTCGGGAATGTGTGCGCCACAGCCGCTAGGGTTCTAAAAGACAGAACCGGCGATGATATATTGATAGCTCCTGCTGCTGGCTGAATACTGAGATTGGGGCTGGCACGGCGCCCGCCTTTTGCTATTCCACCAAAGGAACCTAGTATAGGTGTGGCAGGGATGGCAGCGATGGGTTTGGTCGATGGTCGATGGTTCCATGCCTTGTTTAGGCCAGCTGGCTTGATCGTCTTCTGCACGATCTTTGTAGATGGGAAGAGTGCCATCTCGGCAGCGGAAAAGCTCTTCATGTTCGTCAGCCAAGCGTAAACGCGCGGCCGCGTTTCCTTATCCAGCTCCACATTAATAAGGGCATTAAGAACGTCCACATCTCTTTTCGTTGGCTCTTTCCTACATTAGAAGGTCAATATAATAATGATATATATAATTATTAGCATTAGTAAATAAAGAAACTTCGGGTCAACTCACCCATTTATATACAATTGGTATACCCATTGGGGCGTCATACTCTCCGGCGGCGTTCTGAAGTTCTCTTCCTCACTGCTAGTCCCATCACCCACAGGCAGTGTCTCATCGCAGTCATACTGCAAGTAAAAGACAACAATTCAAATATGTTAGTAATTAGGTTAAGGCAAAGACGCTAGAACTACTCGGATGAGTAACGATCATGCATTTCAATTGCCATATGCAAGCAATTTTTCTGTTCCTGACGAAAATAGCGTTCTCTTCGCTCTCACAAAGTTGAAAGCGTAAAAATCTAAAATAGAGAACGCCTGCATGTGTGCGTAGAGATGTAGAATGCGTGAGAATATGTATACACATGGCATAACAATAACAAGGTAGCCTCGTTAGCGACATTGAGAACTCTAATTATTTTGAGAGAGCCACTCTCTCCGCTCTCAGAGACGAGCTCTAGAAAGAGCAAGTGAACGTTATAAGTTCGCACCTTTCGTTGGCTGTTGTTTCTGCTAACAAGGAAGAACATATTTTTGGAAATAACTAAAACTAAATATTTCAAATAATAAATATTACATTTTAGTTTATAATAATAAAAAATAAACAAGGAGACTCAATTAATTTTTTAGCATGCCATTGTACCAGCAATAAATAAAACCACTAATCGGATTATTTTTTCAAGAAGAAGAAAATGAAAAAAACAACAGTCCAACATCCAACAACATCCAACCTCTTTATTCCACGTTCACCGAATGACTGAAATAGAGTACCCAATAAGAGCACGGCTCTTCCGACGAGGTTACCTTGTTATTGTTCTATCATGGTCGTTGCCTGCCGCTGTATGCCTGCAAGAGAGCGACTGGCTCTAGAGCGCGCTCTCTCTGTCTCTCAAAATTAGTACCCAATGCTGGGTACAACACGAAAAATGCGTGCGCAAAAAGAAACGTATGGCGTGCGGCATCTTAGTAAGTAAAGCGTCTTTGACAAAAGATAGTTTGTACCAGATTTGACGGGGTGACGACTTAGGTTGTTTTAAAAGCAAATTTATGTTCATTGTTTGTCGTTTTTAAACTACATAATTTTGCGGACGTTAACTACTTAATTTTCGCTTATAACGTTTATTTTAAGTTCGAGATAAGTTTCCCGACGCCTTAAAACGACATAAAATCACGCGACTTTATGTCGTTTTAGAAAATCACAAGCCCGCTGAATAAAAATCGAGATTATGTCGATTTTACTTTATACTGGACGCGTGTATATGGGCAGACTTGTGACTGTGGCTATGCCGACTTTACTTACATATAACATCTTCTCGTGATCGCTGTCTTCTGCAGCGGAGGCGGAGGCCACAGCAGCGGCAGCGACGGCAGCTCGCAGGGATTCGGTCCGCTTACGTCGACTGCTCTTGCGGCTAAGGTTTTGCACAACCCACTGGCAGGGACAGCTATGCTCCGCCTCCCAAGCGTTAATGTACAGCTCCTCGGTATTCAAGGCATCCGGCAGGTTATGCACCGCGACGGCGGCTGCTGCTGGTCCCTGTTCGAGCTTCTCCAACAGGCTGCTGCACCAACAGCCCAAATGCTGTTCCCGGCCACGTTCGTCCGCCGCCTGTAGCTTCAGTGACTTGCGCAGCATCTGGAAGAGGAGCAGCAGCATCGCCACATTCACCTCCTGCGAGTCATACACATAGCTGGCCACCAGGTGGGCAATGCGCGAATGCACCTTACTGAAGTCGACGTGGGTGAAGCGGGCGTCTATCTGAAAGGGCATTCATATTGTATATATATATGTATGTATATATTTAAAGTCACGCTCTTACCTTAAAGCTAGCGACCAGAGTCTTAAGTCTTTTTAGCTCGCTGAGCAGCATGTCATTGATTGTCACCTCCTTGATGTTCATGATCAGAGTCTTGGTTATCCGCTTGGCGAACACCTGCAACGACTTCTCCACACAGGTGTACGGAGTCTGAAATTCGGTGATTGCGGGCACAACCTCAGCGGTTGAAGTCGAGGATTTATCCAGCTGTGGCTGCTGTTGTTGCTGTTCGCTGGCCACCAGGTCGAGACACTGGCATAGCTGGGAAAAGTCGAGCATATCCTTCGACCGTTCGCTTCTGTCCACCAGATAGGCCTCCAGGCGATCCAGGCCCTCGGGTGTGCTGATGTCTAGGAAAGCGTCCAGAAAGTCCCAGTATTCGCCCCATTCCAAATGCTCCTGACTGGCCAACTGGCGGCCGACCACCTCCAGACCCTTCTCGATATCCGAGTTCTTGATGTGTCGCTCTCGGTAGCCGTCGATTTGGCTTCTGTTACCCGTCCTTAGATTTCTCAGGCTTCGGTCTAGGATTGTGCCATCACCGGCCGAATGGGTGTCCGGCATTTTCATGTCGTTGTTGTTGTCCTCGCTTGGAGTACCATTGGCCATTGGCGCCGACGACTGCTTCGCTGGCAATCGTAGGCAGCGCCACGAACTGATCGGATTGAGTCTGCCGTTGGCGAGTCTGCGTGTTGGTCTGTGTGGCGGCTGCGGCATCGACACTGGCGAGCTCATCGAAGGCTTCACAATGCTACCGCCCTGCGTCGGTGTTTTCCAGCGCTTGTAGAAGTTTATGGCCATGTCGCGGGACATGGGTCCGGCCAGAGCGCTGATGTACAGTTGTGTGCTAAGGACGCCGCATTCGTCCTTTGCCTCTAGATTCTGAAATCGAGATAGAAAGAGAGAGAGAGAAGGGTGGATTAGTCGTTATATCAGTTACAGCTTGCTACTTAAAGCAACGGAGTGCAATGCCTCATCCCACTAAGGCCGACTAGGTCAGATTAGGTTCGGTTATGACGATCGTCAGGTTGAGTTCTGACCACCTTTGGGTTCCCTTTTACCCTTGTACCAGGTTGGCAGTGGCTCCAACCGGAAGCCTTAACGAAATCATCATATACCCTCTTTGGGCTTATGTGTGCCAGCTCAGTGAGCCTTTTAAGCGTCGGAGTCATGGTAGAATAATATACGGTAGTCTCAAAGAGAGAGCTGCCCTCTTTTGAAGACTCTAGTAGTTGTTCAGTCGTTCGCTTGCTATCTCTTTCTAACGCATGTCTCTGAAAATGCAAATGGTCCTCAAAGCTCTAAAGAGACTATAAGAGCTAGAGCCTCCAAATTTGGAGACAACATTCTTTTCTGTTACACACAGATCAAGTTTATTTTAAAGTTTAGATACTACCGATTAAGTTTATTAGGAGTAAGACAGCGTTAACCGAAAAATAAAAAGTTCTTTAAAACCAATTATATAACGCATTTTTCGTGTAGGACATAGTGCAACGTCCTATCAAAGATGGTTTCCACGGAGACTTAGAGCCGCTCGTTCTCTCTGTCTACATGGCAATCGTTTTTGCCAGGACGTTGCGCTATGTCCTACACGAAAAATGAGTGTGCAGAAAAAATACAGCGGCGGCCGACAACTGTATGTGTGTACACGTATTCTCACGCATTCTACATCTGTATGCACACATGCAAGCGCATTCTATTTTTAGATTTTGAGGCTCTCAACTTTGTGAGAGCAAAAGAGCGCCATCTTCGTAAAAAAGCAGAAAATTGTGCTTGCGTATAGCAATTCAAATGAATAGTCGTTACTCATCTTAGTAATTCTAGCGTTTTTGATAATACCCAAGCACACATCCAGACATTCCGTAGGAAGCCGGTAAATAACTAGCCCAACATCTATCAACTATCTCTCTGTCTGTTATCATTGCACATTAAAAAAACAAACCTAATCCTTTAATAACATGTTTAATGTACTTTTAACGCAAGCAATTCATTATGTAAATCGGTTTATTTAATGTATATGTGTTCATGGTTTTCATTATTTTGTCTACCTATGAAAAACTTAGAAGACATGATCTTCCCTTATCAAATAAATCCATACATAAAGATTAACAGCACTCACCGGTGGCTCGTTTACTGAGAATGGTTTCCCCACTTGGGGTGGCAGTTCATTGGCCACGGATCTCAACGCGGGCACATAATGCGGATCGCACATGAGCACACGCAGCTTCCTGTTGGCCTCCAGCGTGGGTCGTTGGCCTATGAGCTATAATAATAATGCAGAAAAAATACAGATAATAAAAGCAAGCAAGTCTTGGGGCGCATTATACTCACATCCTGGGGCACCTGTCCGTCGATATTCTTCAGCAGCTTGCACTGCGGATAGGCGATGAGCACCTCGACCACGTTCGCGTAACCCAGCTTAACCGCAAAGTGCAGCGGCGTCTCGCCACGGACACTGTCGGGCATGTTCAGGTAAAAGTCCAATAAACTCGCGTTCAGGGCGGAAAAGAACTTGGGGTCAGTGCCCTTTTTGCCCGCAAACAGCTGCGTGAACTCCCGATCCGAGATGGTCTTTAGCAGCAGCTCGGCAATCTGTGCCTGATTCTCCTGGGCACAGATGTGAATGGCATTGTAGCGACAGCCTTCCGTCAGCCAGGTGGGAGTGTCGCCGCTGCTGATCAGGAAGCGGGGATTATCCCAGACGATCCGCTTCACCTTCTCATAGTTGCCGCGCTCGATCTGTTTGCGGAACTCCTGCAACTCGTGTTTGCTGGGTGCCCGGAACTGAGGGCGCTCGCCGCCGCCGCCGTCGAGCTGCTGCTGGCGGCCATTGGAAAGTGGCAAAGGTGCGGGTGGGCTGCTCAGATGTAGGCTGCACATGGAGGCAAAGCCACTGCTGCTGCTGCTGCTGCTTCCTGTGGGCGAGTAGGAGGTATGCGAGTTGTCAGCGGAGTTTGGCGAGTTCTTAAAGGCGATGCTGATGCTCTCTGAAAGAAATGTGTGTGTGCTTGACATATATGTATATATCTCTCTTTACTTCTTGGTTACTCACTGCTGCTTGGCGTCTTTGGCTTGCCAAATCTCTTGAGCGACTCGATGCTCTCGAATCCGTACTGCACGAAGCTCTCGGCCTGCTCCTGGTTGGGAAACTCACGCAGTCGACCGTCCTTGAAGTGACGCAGGACGCTCAGGGCTTTGGTTTTCTCCGCAAAGATCAGCCAAAGGGGCGAGTCGGCTGCTCCGGTGGTACGATGATACGATGGTGATCGAGGGATAAAAGAAATAACAAATGAGTTAGCTGGCTTGCTGGGCGGCCGGTCACGCCATCAAGTGGCGAATGGCAAGTGGCGAACGGCGAAGGAAATGGCGAATGCCACACCAGCCGAGGAATGTGTTAAGCAAAACAAAATCAAAACAAATACTAGGTGGTGGCGGTGGGTGGGCGGAGGTTGGGAAATGGTGTATATGCGTGTGACGTAGTTGTTGGCACTATGCCGCCAAAAATTTTCCTAGACACACCAACAGAGCACCATCGATTCAGGGATTTAGCTTGCCAACATAAGAATATTTATTTTGTAAAATTGCGAAATAGTTTTTTAACATTTTCCCCTCTGATCTCTTTTGTAAGAAAAAATACAAAATAAATAATTTTGATAAAACAATATCAGATACAACAGTATTTTTTATATCCTCTCATATTTGATTTTTACAGGCATTAGCTTTTCTAATTAGGAGATTTAGTGGCATCATTATTATATATTTATTAAGAAAAAACAATCACAATCATTGCACTCATGAGTCATACAGAATATGCGAATAATCTATGCATTTTAAGGTCACATTTTCACGGATCGCTGAATACGAGCAACGCCTCACCTGGAATTACATGTATTACAGTCTCAACACACCAGGAGTGCAGTAGCATCAACAGTGGAGACGATATAGCAAAAGACGCTTTATTTACTAAGATGCACGCCATGCGATTTTATTGTCTCACTCATTTCTTAGGCTGTATCCAGCGTTGGGTACAAGTTCTGTAGCCATAGAGACAGAGAGAGCGCGCTCTAGGGCCAGTCGCCTTTTTTAGGCATACAACGACAATACATCTACATCTGCACGCACACATGCAAGCGTAGTCTAGTTTTAGATTTTTACGCTCTCAACTTTGAGAGAACAGAGAGAGCGCAATTTTTGTTGGAAACAGAAAAATTACTTGCATACGGCAATTCATATTTATGGTCATTACTCTCTCTTAGTAAGAAGAAGTAAGAAAATCAAATTATTCGGATAGCGTATTTCACAGATCGACTTGAACCGATGGTTTGCCTTTTCTTTGAGTTTTTTGGTTGTGTTCTGAGCAACAACTCTTGACTGTTGGGCCAAGTGACTGGGGCAAGGGGCCAGGGAAAGGGAGAATATACAGAGACATACGACATAAACCCAGACGTGTACAACCCACAAGAAGTTGACAAACTTGTACCCTCCTTATATGTAGGATGTAGTAACCAGACATATATTAAAAAGTCTTTATAATGTGATAGCTAAGGGATATAGTACGCTCCGAGAATACTTTCGATAGCTTTGCAAGGAAACAGATGGACAGAAGAAAGAGTGTCATGCTGATAAAAAAATATACTTCATATGAACGGAATTATCTCCTGAAAGGGTATAAAAAAACAAAACAACTGCACTCAGCAGCCGGCAAAGCTTTATATTTATAGTGAATATATATTCGATCCGGGGACTAACTACAAACACACTCACTAGCTAATTTTTTTTGGGGTACTTGTTCCTACAGCTGGTATTATAAATAAAATTTTAAAAAATGACGAGAATTTGGGGAACACTGGCTGTCAGATATAATTATTTGGTGTCACTTAAACGCCATTTTTAAATAGTCAATGGTATTTATACATTTTGAAAATTATTGAAAACCTAATGATGGTTTTTTAAAGCTAACCATTGAAAGTTTGTTAATTCTGATTATGTTAAAAAGTAGGTTTTTTGTAATTTTAAGAAAAGAATTTTGAAAAAATATTTCAAACAAAGTAAAGCATCGAAGAAGACTGAAAAATGCAGTAAATTAATTATTTAAAGCCATCTCTTATAAATACTAAATATTCTTGAAGCTGAATTTTATTATTAATTAATACTTATATTCTTTGCTGTAAATATAACGCTATTTTAAAACAAATAAGCTCATACATTAACTTAATTTGCGTAAAAAATAAAGTATTGGGGTTGCAGATTATTTTATAAATAATAAAAAATATTTCACAAACACTAAGGATCGTTGTCCGATTCCTGGTGCCATTGATTCTAAGTGCCATTATTTTGATCCTATCATTATGACCTCATAATTTTGACTCTGGGCCCTGTTGTGGCAGGGAGTGAGAGGTCAAGGTCCTAGTAATGCATCCACTCAGGCTGGAATTGAAAGTGGATGTGGTAATCAACTCGCAGCAATCTTTTATCGTTTTCGAAATCGAATTTAATTGGATTACACGTTGCCAAGGGAAAAGGAGAGCGTGGCGCGGGACAGTTGCATCAAATTTGGTTGCTAATTGCAATTGTTCGCCATTTGTTTATATTGAAATCGAATTTCTGGATGGATTTCTGCGTTGTTTTTTCTTAAATTTAAGAAGAGTATTTTTTTTTAAGAAATATTACTGGACATGCACACAGCAACGTAGAGAGTTAGTCATGCTGCTAACAACAATTCCCGCGACGAATATTCACAAAGAAAACAAAATAAAGGAATTCCCAATTGGGGAAAACGAACTAAAAGCACCCTGTAAACCGGGAATTTTAATTTCTTATTGTTATTTATAATCTATATAACTGAAGAAATGAATATTATGCTAAAAGAGACAAAAGAACTTATCCAAGAAAAAGCACTTGACAATAAAGCTAGTTTATAGTATAAGCTATAGTATAAACATATGTTTTAGTGGCCAGTTAAAAGTGCTCATCAGTACTGAATTTGCTGACAGATCAAGCTTAACATTTTGCTTGGGTATATCGCTGAATTCGTAGTTGGGAATTTTTATGTGCCATCCCCTTCAACAACTGTTTTTAGCTTTGCGCTAAAGCATATGTCATGTCGTTCATAACAATGAATAAGCTACAAAACTGAAGTCAGTGAATATATTTTATTTAATATATCAAGTACAAAAAAATTGCAAAAAAAAAGAAATGTGTATATTGTTGCATAGTAAAATTTAAAAAACAAAAAAACAAGTGTAAGAAAAGCTAACTTCGGGCGAAGCCGAAGTTTATATACCCTTGCAGATAATTTGTTACTTATTAAACAAGATTTTTATACTAAGAAAATGAATTACACGAATGAAAGCTCATTCAAATATCTTAAAAAATAGCGAAAATATGCCAATTTTTCCCCATTGTTTTTATGAAAGCCATAGGATATGGTAGTCCGATTCCGGCTGTTCCGACATATATACTACTTGGAAGGGATATAAGACTATGCCCGATAGCTTAAAAACTGAGAGACTAGTTTGCACATAAACAGATATACGGACATGGCTAGATCGACTCGGCTGGTGATGCTGATTAAGAATACGTGTATATACTTTATGGGGTCGGAGATAACTTCTTCACTGCGTTGCAAACATCATGGCAAAACTATAATACCCTGCAAGGGTGTAGAAACAAGCCAAAGAAGTATCTGTTCATTTCCCTTAGAATAAATTTTGACCTACAGATTTATATTAAAAATCCAATTCCAAACGTAATCATCCTATTTTAATCTATTTGAATAATGTAGTTTAAATGTCCTTACTAAAATATTTATATTATAAAACTAAACATTTGCAATAAATTCGAAAATGTAACATAGAAGTCCTTCCCCACTAACAATGGCTTAAGATTTGAATATCTAAGAAAATTACACCACATTGGGAAATTTCTACACTTAACTCCTCCTGCAACTTGCTTAATTTTAAGCATTTTAAACGTCAAATATATGTATGTATACAAGAATCATTAAAATCTAGTACTACGTGGAAGCATAGCAGCGCAATGCCCGTGTCGCATATACCCAACCTATTGCAGGGTATCACAAATATAGCAACAAGCGGTAAATAACTGGAACGCAGCGAACGCACACTCACATGTACACACAGGGTACACAGGTACCACAACACTTAGTCCATCTCGCTCTGACTTACGTGGATATTCGGCATCCTCCACCGGCACTGGCAGTCCAGCCGATCCCGATCCCGATCCCGATCCTAGTCCAGACCTAGCGGAATCCAGCAACTTGATGCTCACTGCCGCAATCGAGCCCGCACACTGGGCCACCGTTCCTTCGAACACCGCCTTCGAGGGCGGCACATAGATCGCAAAGTAGGACATCTCTTCGGATGCGAGATTCTGGAAGCCAAAAGGCGAGATGACAGTCAAAAACAACAACAAAACAAAAAGAACATTGGGAGCGCAGCAAGGCAGGCGCTCGCTGTGTGTGTGTGCCTGTGCGTGTGCGTGTGTGTGTTTGTGTTTGTGTTTGTGTTGTTGCCGCTTGAAACACGAAGTCTATGTGTAAATAGAAAGACGCAAAACACAACACACCACATACGTACACTGAGCGTAAACAAGGTGACGGGGACTGGGAGCGAGAATCCGCCGCGTTGATTAGAGTTGGCAAGATGGCGTTGCATCGGTTTTTCCCTCTTACCTTTTACAAAAGTTCGAAACTCGTCTCATAGAACATCCAAAATGTCATTGGCCCCGCTTTGGTGATATGAAATTTACAACTAACCTGGATGGGGCGTCCGATGCAGTGTGTCCGTGACATGGCGAATGAAAAATACCATTTTGGGTGAATAATATACTAAAAATACAATTATATTCAAATAAATATTAAAGGTATTCTTTATGTTGTTGCATTTAGCCGAAGGCCCTGTTTAGTTAGTTTATCTATAATAATAATATTATTGAAATCTTTTAAAAGTATGTCAAAAAATATGCAAAAAATATTACATATTAAAAAACAAAACAAAATTTACACTGAATTTGGTACCCAAACATTTTATTGCATACTCTTGGACACCCTCTTATAGGATTTCAAGACTTTTGTGATTTCTGTGCAATATTTATAATGTCTAATATTTATGTAATATTTATAAACACAATCTATAAAACATATATATATAACTATATTATATGCGTATATAAACACAATCTATTAAACATATTTATTTAAATAATAATTCATTTGAAGACCTATAACTCTAACTAATGTGAGCCTATAACAATAAATAAATACATTGCGGGCTAGCTCCTGGTAACTAGAGATTTTACTACCTCGGAAGTCGTAGGGGATACTTTTTAAAGTCAACAAACAGCTTGACATATGAAACGCTATAAGCTCTTGGGCAACTTAATTGGTAATATATAGAAGAGACATTGGATTACAAAGTTATCAACTCATCATCAACATAATACTTGACTAGCGTTGGTCAAAGGAATTAAATAATCATTATGTTACTAAACACCCTTTTTTTATTTTAAGCGGCATATTTGCATAGTGCTTTTGTGTATGGTCTTTCCAATATCAGGTACATCCAGCTTTAATAGAGTCAGTGCAAAAATAGTTTATCTTATTTGCTGTAAGCAGGTTATTTGTAAAACCTTATCGTAAATTACCACCGTATGCAGAATGATTCAGCCTCATAAATATTCCCTATCTTCTGGATTGCAGGATTTGCATTGTTTGTTATTTGTATTCCAGTCAGACCTACTCCTTTAGTTCGCCTTACAATGATTTGTAAAGGCTATTATATTCAGTTTGTATAGCTTAATGTTTTATTAGTATTTTAATTGCATTATAAGTATTTAAGTTTACATAGTTGCAGATTATGCTTATCCTTAATAATTGAAATTAAGTTTAAAAAAAAACATTTTCCAGTGTATTTCACAAAGCAAGGGCGCCACCTGGCGGTCAACTATTCCGTTTTTGGTATTTTCCAGTAATAAGTGTAGATGTAATTGTCTAATTTGGTATATTTCTCGAATTCCCACGGTATATTTAAACGGCCGGGCTACGGTCACACCTAACATAACGTCCGTGAGTTTCGACAGGTTGCGAGCGGGTTCGCGCGTTCTGCGTCGTCTTTTTTTTTATCGTGTGTGTTTGTTGTTGTGGGTGTTTGGCGTGCTGCTACCAACATTGTTGTTGTTGTTGTTGTTCTAGTGCGGCGCGCGTCTTTATTGACAAAAAAAAAGGAATATGTGTATGATTGCAGCCCAAAAAGTGGCTTAAAAGAAAATCAATTGAATATAACAAAAAGCGCACAATAAAAATAGAATCCAGACACAGGTTGGTTTTAAACTTAAGCTGCGTTTGACTTAATTAGCTTCTGTATTTCCAAGTGTATTTCTTTTTTCTGTTTTTTTTTTTGTTCAGGGATACACAAGCAAGGGTGTGTTTTCCTTGGTGTGTGTGTGTAGGTGTGGGTGGGTGTGTGTGTGTGTGTGCGTTTTGAACCTGTCTCTTGGCTAAAAATCAATAAAACAAAAGTCAAAACACTAAAGTGCACACGTCCTTTTACCTACAGTGGTTATTCGAAATGTTGAAAGGATAATTTGTGTTTGAATTATTTTTCTTTATTATATATTTCTTACCAATCTCAACAATCTATTAATTGACAGTTTCTGTTAGCCAATAAATATAATAACTGTAGTCTATTCGAGCAGCCAAATTAATTTAATTGTTAAATTAATAGTTTTTATAAGAATTTATAACGCTGTTAAATATAGCAGCTGTAAAATCGTAGTTTGTCATATTTTTGAATGCAAAAATAAAGTTTGAAACGATCAAAATTAATGTTTTTTCAGCTTAATTGCTAAAAAATATATAAAATTTCTACAAAATATATATATTATTTGCTTAATTAAATAAATTTAATTAATATATTTGATAAATTAAATAAAGCAGATTAACATATGTCAGCAGCGATTCGATCTAGACATGTCCATTTGCTCCTTTTAACACCACATTTTCTCTTAATCAGACAACCAACAGGATAAACATTTCCAATAGTATATTTCCTATTGTGTTAGACTACTACTATATACCATGTATATATATATATATATTTATATATATATATTAGCTTGAAAACCATAGCAACCATAGAAAAATAAATTTTTTTTTTAATAAATTATTCATCTAAAAAAAACTTTTTTTTCAAAAACTTCACGGTTACATAATCATTGTCTCGATCTTTCCCTCTGGTTAAGCTAATTAAGAACTCACTTTACTTGCTGTTCACCGTATGGAGCCTGCACTGTGGTCATTTTTACCTGTGTAAGGATCTCCAGGAGAAGGAAGAAGGAGCGTAGCAGTGTCTACACTTTTCTGCACTTTTGCAATTGTTGTTTCTTCTGGAGCAAGCCAGCCAGCCAGCCAGCGGAGTGAGCGAGCAGCTGCTCTCAATGAAATATAAGTGTGGTTGTAAATAAAAGACCGTTAAACGAGGCTCACTTAGTTAGTCGAGCATGGCCAAAATGCCGGAGTTGCCAATTAAGAGCGGGCCAAAAACAAATGAAAATACAGTAAGCCACGGTTAACGGTAATTAAGTGATTGTGCTTAGCCAATTGCACTTTATTAAGTGTTTATTCGTAAGTTAAATTTTCTAATATTTAAGTTTGGAAGTTTGGAATTTAATTTCGTTAGTTTAGAGTTCTTTTTTTTGGATATATATATTTAAATAGCAGAACTATATTAATTGTTCAAAATTGTTATATAGATTTTGTTATTGATTTTACTTAGTGTAATCCTACATAATTCCTAATATCAGGTGATCTATTGCATAGTGATTTAGTAATCCCATACAGAAAAAAAAGGCTAGAATTAATAATAGCCTCATGACCCCTATTAACGTCCGACTTTATCTCTCCCCTGAGCAATTTGTTATTACGTTTTTTTTTTTTATTTAATAGTCTAGGCAACCGGCAGCTTGCTTGTTGTTTTTTATAATGCCTTTCCTAACTGGATTGGCTCTTTAATCATTTACACTTTGCCAGCTGCCATGCACTGATTCTGATGCCACCTCTCTTTTTTTCTGGTTTCTTTTCTTCAAGCACACTCTCTGTGTGTGTGTTTGTGTGTATATATTTGTAGTACATTGTATATTTTTTTTCCCCGCTATCGATTGTGGTTTTATCTAATCGGAAGCGGGAGGATTCCTATGCCATCTATCGCGGAATGAGTCACATCCAACACGCCGCACATCCAGTGCAAGTTCAAGTGCGTCATTCCTGGATTCAGGGGCTCCCAGACCCGATCTGAGCTCAGCTTATACCCACAGAGACGTGCAAAATATAATAAATTCTATCAGGAAAAAAAATAGGAATATTTTGCATTGCGTCTCTAAAAAAACAATTAATTAAATTAATTCTGGCTCTAGAGCCTACCTGCGTACAACTACAACAAAAATACCTACCTCTATTCCCCACTCTAGTTCTGTGTGCGCGCGGAGAACTTTGAGTCGTTAAACCAGTTTATGACTGGTCGGGCATAGAGGCCACCACCACGTTAAGTAAGTAGAATCAACTGAGGCTGAATCAGCTGCGGATCTTACGGTCATAGCTACTTACTGTGACTGTTCTGGCGCCCTGTAGGCTGTAGGGGGTATATTAGACTTTAAGGCCAACCACCGTAATCTCATATCATTTTTGTTTTGTGTTTATTTTTCCCTGTTTAAATAATTATTACCATATTTAGACCGTTTTCTCTGCTATTACTGGTTATTAATATAATATTACAGGGTATCTTCTAGTTTACAGACCACCCTGAAGTGTTCTAAATAGTATTTTCGTTTGCTCTGTCAGATCTGGCAAGGTGTGTGGGGTTTTTCTGGAAGTGAGCGGCAGAAAAAGGGTTACTTATGTGGATGGGCACGAAGCGTGCCAGCGGAAGCAGCTTCCCCCCTTTAAGCATTTAACAATTAAACTAAATATTCATGGCATTACCTTCTGAAACCCCTTTAATATTTGTAGATATATATATATCTGTTCATCTCCTCTTTAACCCTTTAAATTATAAAGCCCTGACAAAATAAATACATTTAAATTTAGGCCAATGTCAGAACAGGAGACTTGGGTGGGGGGAAAGTGGAATCCAAAATAATTAAAAAACAAAAAAAAAAAAATTAAGAAAAGATGATTGAACATTGAGTGATCAAATGGGACAAGTGTATTGGATTGCCGGCGGCGAGGATGGCAGCTTCAGTTTGAACTTCAATTTGGGGAGCTTTGAAATTCAAGTCTTTAACAGCTGCGCTTGATATTTACCTCTCTTGAGTTTATATACTCTAGCAGAGGGGTAATGTAGTTTTAGTGAGTAATTTTGCTAACACTTCAGGGTTAAAGTTAAAGGTAATATGTACGCAGTATTCTCGATCAGCAAGTATCAGCAATATTTACCTCTCTTGAATTTATATACTCTAGCAGAGGGGTATTGTAGTTTTAGTGAGTAGTTTGCTAATTCTTCAGGGCTAAGGATTACAGTTAATATGTACGTAATATTCTCGATCAGCAAGGATTGGGATTTCTAGCTGTTTTTAGTTTTTAAAAGATAAATTACTGTTACATCTACGATCTTAGCATTGTTACTAAAATTCTCAAGTACGAATTCAGCGACCAATAAAGTCAGCAAACATTAGTACTTATGAGGAGTCTTTGGACATGATCTTGTGTGGGTTTTGTCATTATATAGTCTTGTATCTGTGGATGTAATTGTAACCAATATTGGATGAACAAAAAGGTAATTAATTTAATAAACAATTAGATCAATATGATCTTTAAACTAAGTACCAATAGGATTACCCTCAGTTAAGCATCTTAAGGCGTTCAATAAAGGGTATATCAGCTTCGGCTTGCCACCGAATACCTTCCCCTCTTGTTGAGTGTTAAATTTATTTGATTTACTTCACACACTTCCTTGTTGGCTCGACTTTGAACTTGGCATCTTCGTGAAGATCGTGTGCCTTTTGACCTTGCCACTTCTCTAGGATCGATACATGGTAATGTGTTTTTTTTCTGCTTCTTTTTTTTTCCACCCGTGTTGACCCAAATGCCGCTGTATAATGGATGACTTACCTCCCCCCTGTCTCTCCCCCACTCGCCCCATACAACAAAACAAACAGAGAGAGAAAAAAAATAAAAGAAAATATATTAATTCAACGGATTGCAAATGCAGCAACAATGGCAATAGTTTAGTTTATTGAACGCACAATAGGCTGCTTGCCACCTGAGATACATATTTCCTAACCAAATGAGATGCTTTCGAAAATGGTGTCAGCAGCAACAACAACAACAACAACAATAACAAGATGCACGTGGCAAATAGATGATAAATAATGCTAACAATAAAACAAAAGCTAAGGCCCTAAAGCAATGCAGATCAGTTGCATTTTATTACTTTTTTGTCTTATTTTTTATATTTCGTTATATTATTAAAGGCAAATTATTATTTTATTTTATTATCTATTATTCTTAAGAGCAGCAGGTATTTGTTTACCTTGAAGAATTTTACAATTCTGCTGCTTTATGACCATAAGTTCATATGTAGAATGGGCACGTCTGCTTTCAAGGGATTTCTTTTAAATGGTATACAGTTTTTAGATAGTATACCCATGCAGGGTATTATAGTTTTGCCATGATGTTTGCAACACAGTCATCTCCAACCCCATAAAGTATATAAATTCTTAATCAGCATCACCAGCCGTGTCGATCTAGCCATGTCCGTCTGTTAGTTTTTATGCAAACTAGTGTCTCAGTTTTTAAGCTATCAAGCTGAAACTTTCAGGATAGTCTTATATCTTTTGCAAGCAGTTTATATGTCAGAACGAAATCGGACTAATATATCATATAGCTGTCATAGAAACGATCGGAAAAAGTTGTATATTTTTGCTATTTTTTAAGATATTTAAATAAAACTTCATTTGTGCTCCTATAATATGATTTCATTGAAATCAGAACAAAATATCACATAGCTGCCATAGGAAAGATCGCTCTAAATCAGCGTAGCCCTCAATATAGACTCGCGAGTCAGGCAGTTTCTCTGCCCGGCCTCTGCTCACACCGATAGCGTAAATGTGCTTGTGACTTCGGCACGGGCCCGCGGCACAGCATTGTCTTACTCACACAAGTGCAAGACTCACATTTCAATGTGTTCGTGTGGGCAACACTGCTCTAAATTGATATATTTTACATATGAATTTTACATTTTACATTATACATGCTCTTCTTAAACGCTAAGAGCACTTTGTTAAAAGTTTCATTAAAATCGCCCAACTATAGCTGATAGCTACCATATAAACATATATGCGAAACAGGGTGTTTCGTGTAATTTATGCTCTTAGTAGAAAAATCTCTTGTAATAAGTAATAAATTATCTGCAGGGGTATATTAAATTCAGCGCCCCCCCGGAGTTAGCTTTTCTTACTTGTTTCTATTTATTTTAGGAAAGTATCATTTATCGTTCATGCTGGATGACTCTGTCACAACGCCAGATGACTATTCTCTTCTTAGATTCCAGCAAAGTCATGGTAATAATGATGCTACCTTGAGATCTAAACGAAAAGGCGAATTCGCGTACCGTTGCAACAGTTGCAGTTGCAGTAAAACTAGTGATTTCATTGTCATTTCATTTACATAGACATATGTGCATATATAAATATATGTATTTTTTTTGTTATTATTATTAGGTTTTGTCACCTTTGTTGTGTTCATCGGTTGTTATCGAGAGTAGCGCATAAATTATACACTTTGTCACCTCGATTTGATTACCAAAATGTATGTAAATCGCGACTTAATTTATTTAACTGATGCCCAGAGTCATCGATGAGGGCAATACGAGTGCGAGACAGGTGGGCGGGCATATATACAATATAAGTAGCATATATAGTGTGGGGCATAAAAGTAGTAGTATACAAAACCCTATTTAACTGTGATGTCACCGCTGCATTCCGCAGCAAGAAGACAACAGTGCGGCTACGTTTTCGGGTTATACGACGAGTGTGTATGTACGAACCGATTGAAAGTCGAGCTCACATGCTAAAATTCAACAATAAGAGTGAGAGAAATAATTGGCTAACAATAAAAAACTTAAATTTTAGTATATAAATTCTTGAATAATATATAAATATATACTTCAAATATATTAACAACATATATTGCGCCTTAAGTTGACTGCATTTCGTGAGGAATTTCAAGTCTTTCTTTGTTTTTTTTTTCTCTCTGTGCAGCGAGAAATAATTAGCTCACAGACATTTTCCACTCTAAGCGCTTACTAAGGCCTCTAAACTATTGTCTGGCCTGCCCCCTTCCCCACCCTGTACATTTCCCCTGCCCTGCTTTTCCTCCTGGCTGTGTGTGTGTTGTGTAATTTTGTTTAAACTGTCAATTCAATTGACGTTACTCATACGTCCCGTTGTGCAGCGAATGGGGCTACACATCTCTTTCTCCTCTCTCTCTCTCTCTCTCTCCATCTCTTTCTCCCTTTATTTAGTACTTTTATAAAAATGTTGTGCAATAAATAAATGCTGAAAATTGTATCGAGCATAAAAGAATTGCTTTTCGGATTTTCAGTTCGCTTTTATTAACGGTTTAGACCTCCCTCTGGTATGTCTTAGTTTCCCTTTCCTTGGCTTTCATTTAATTATGTATTTCTGCATACAAAACCTAGGCTAAGCTGTGTAGGAAAAAGTACTCAATAGCTTGGAAATAAATAGGAAAATATATAGGTTATTGGTTATTTGCTTACCACGCTCAAAAGCAACTTCAAAGCTGTTGCACTCTCTGGCCTTTGTTTAAAGACGAAATGGTGTTCAATGTTTTGACAGTTAAAATATAAATTATAAGAGTTAAAAAATTTCAACAGTACTAAAGGGTAAAAATAAGGGGAAACTAAAAACTTCCCCCACTCTGAGCATCCAGAAACATAAAACCAGCCAAAGCTAAGACGAATAGGACACTAGAAATTCTCAAGTCTGTATTCTGGGACACACTCTCTATTTTATTGGAAATAATAATACATAAACAAGTAAGAAAAGCTAACTACGGGTGGAGCCGAAGTTGATATTCCCTTGCAGATAATTCGTTACTTATTTAACAAGATTTTGATACAAAGAACATAAATTACACGAAACACCCTGCTTCGCATATACATGTTTATATGGTAGATATCAGATATAGTTGGCCGATTTTAATGAAAATTTTAACAATGTGCTCTTATTATTAAAAAAGAGCATGTATAATGTAAAATGTATGTAAAATGTACAATTTATATGTAAATTATATCAATTTAAACCTGTCCTTGCTAATGGCAAAACTATAATACCCTGCAAGGATATAATAATAACTTCTTCATCAAGATACGTGTATTGATCTCTTCTTCACTTTTATCATAATTTCCCTTTCCTATAACCTTTAACACTGCCAAATTTAACACGAAGAGTGCACCAGAAATTCTCAAGTCGGGATTCGGGCATAGGCTCGTTTAAAATAGACACTAATGTTGGAGTCCGATCAATTAGGGGAAGCTTGCGGATGATGATCCTCGCTTACACAAACTGATCTGTGTGTTTTTATCTGGCATATTGTTATATTATTACTTATATGTAATTAAGGTTGGTTAAACCTCAAATGATGAGTAATAATATATAAATACCGACTCCTTGCTCAAGATACGTGTATTGATCTCATCTTCACGTCTCGTTTATCTTAATTTCCCTATCCTACACCCTTTAGCAGTCATTCCCCTCTTCACATCCGCATAGGAAATAAGATGGGCAAAAGGAAAAGACGCAGAAGAAACAGGAACTGATAATCAGGTGGTGTTGTGTGTTGAGTGTGTGTATATTGTCGAGGTGTTGTTGTAATCTGCCTTGTGCCTCTCCACCTCCAATTATCTATATTTAAAATCATGTAACGCATTATGATTTCATGATATAGCCATCATGAGATGGCAAATGATGGTAATTAATTACAAGGAGCTGCGAGTAGCAGGCCAGAGGGAAGTTAGGCCCAGCCCATTATGTCACCCCGTCCAATTCATTTGCTAACTTATTTGTTGTTAACCTTTCTTCTTCTTCGTCTCCTCCCCTGACAAAGGGAAATGGCTTTTTAAGAGAGATACTCTCGTAGGTATATGGCATTGTTAATATATTGTTAATTTTTGTGTCCGCCGTTCGGGAAAGTGGCGCCGCCTGCTGCTGCTGCTGCTGTTGGCCAAGTAGTGCAATTAGCCAAAAGAAAAAGTGTACTGCTCTGCAGGGAATCGGTCATATATATATGTATATTCATATATATATATACCAAATTCAATGCATATACGCCATATATCATGATACCATTGTCTGAAACGGTAGCGAATAGAAAGGTTTTCCTTTTCCCCAAGCCCATTTGAATGGGAGATGATGTGTGTGGCGATGCAATGTTTTCGGATAGCTTCAGTTCGGTTTGCTTGGGTTATATACATATGTTCGTTATATCTGTATAGCTGTATATCTTTCCACATTTTCGAGGCTTGCGTGCAATCATCAATAACCAGATTTCAATGCCAAGACTTCTCCCAACCGTCGTTGGGCAGCCCCAGCCCCCCCCTGAAAGTCATTAACATTAGTCGATATGAAAGTTTTCCCAGCGGACAAAATAGTCACCTTGAGAACGAACCCCACACAGGGCGAAAAATGATACATATAGGCCTGTGATAAGATGAGGTATCTAAGAGTATGAAAATTATAGGGTTATCCTTGTTAGGATTTTGTGATTTCCATAACCAGTCCCAGGGGATTTTCCTGAAATACCACTTGGCTGGATCCATAATATATCTACATAGATATAATAAATAGTTATTGCGGAATTGCCTTCTTCACTGCATTGCTAACTTCTGGCCAAAATCATAATATAATATAATATAAAGAAAAGAGGAGGAAAAAAGCGCGGTGCAATTATGCAATTTTCTGCCCAAACACTTAATTATAGTTATTAAATATTTGCCAAATATTCATGGCTTTTGTTTTGCACATAGTTAACTCAACTCAAGCTGACTTAACCCGATGCCAAAGATGTATGGGAAGCATTGGAGTTGCCGGCGGTATCATTATGATTATATATAAACAAAAGCCTTCAGGCCAAGATGGCAGACAATAAATATATTGATGGTAGATATGGAGTTCAATCCCAGGAAAAAAGTATGTAAAAAAAGCTTGTGCAAATCGAGAACTATAAAAGATCAAGATACCAAATTTAATGTCGTTATAAATCCATATTTTTGAAATGTCAAGATAACCTGTTCACAAATGCAATTCTTTTGTGTTGACCAACTTCAAGTTGGATTATTATCGCTTATCGCTTTCGTATTATCAATTCCATTTTAGTTATTATCTTGATTTTAATAACAACAGAGCCTGACAGATAGGTAACGATGACTAATACATTATATTAATGCAAACTATTTATATGACAAGTTAACAAGGCACAAAGAGAGGTATTTCCTATCTTATTAAGTATATTAGCATCACCAGGCGAGTTGATTTAGTCATATCTGTCTGTTTTTATTTTACTTTTTATTTATGTATTATTGTTTATTTACTTGCTACAAAATCTATCTATAGAATGAATAACGATGACTAAATAAATGATTAATCCAAGATAATATTAAGAAAAGTTAACAAGGCATAAAGGGAGGCTTTGTCGCCCTATTTAATATATTAGCAATTCCAGCCGAGTCGATTTAGCCATATCTGTCTGGTTCTAAACGATTTACTTGCTTAAAAAAGATATTTATAGATACCAAACTATACATTTGTCTAAAGACATATCTTAGCTTAAAACCTATTTAAATTCTTAGTGTAATTAAGCTTTAATTAACTAATTTTTAATTTATTTATTAACCGGAATGTGGATTTTAATATCAACGGAGACTGACGGATAGGAAACGATGACTAAATTTATTATATTAATTCAAAATAATATTAAGTCAAGTTAACAAGCCATAAAGGGAGCCTTTAGCAACCTATTTAGTATATGAGCATCACCAGGCGAGTTAATTTAGTCATTTATCTCTGTATATGCTATATACTCGATTAAAAATCTATCTATCTATCTATCTAATACGATGACTAAATAAATGATTAATCGAAAATAATATTACAACAAGTTAACAAAGGCTCCCTTTCCTTTGTTAACCTATTTAGTATATTAGCAACACCAGGCGAGTAGATTTAGCCACATGCGTATGTTTCTATGCTATTTACTCGCTTAAAAGACTCCGAACTACACATCTGTCTAAACACAGATCTTAGCTTAAAACCTATTCGGATTCTTAGTGTAAACTTAATTTTAATTAATTAAGTATTGCCCCAGTTACATTTTGACGTTAAATTATTGATAAACCATCAATCAAATTTGACTTGACCCGCGCTCCCTAGCAGAACCGCTCCACATCCAACTGGCCTTATCAGACGCTGGGAATCGGTGTCAGCTAATCGCACCCACAACAAACCGCTGACCCCAATAGGAAAGTACCACCTAACCGAACCCACTTGGTCATGCCAAACGCGTCGGTTGGAAATAGAAAAAGCAAATAAGACATAGAAAAACAGAAGTAGAAACGGAAAACAAACTTGAAGTTGAAACCAAAACAGAATAAGAATAAGAAGCGCCAGTCCAAACCCGGTCAATGGAATTGGTTTTTCACTTTCTCAGTCGATGTTGCGACGTGACATGGGTGGGTTCTTCGGAAGAGAAATAATTATTATTTAATATCAATTTTGTTATACCCTTTGGTATTATAGTTGGGGTATGATGTTTACAACGCAGTAAATTAAAGTCATCTCCGAACCCATTAAGCACATAAATTCTTTATCAGCATCACCAGCCGAGTCGATCTAGCCATGACCATCTGTCTGTGTCTTAGTTTTTGAGCTATTAGGCTGAAACTTTCAGGATAGTCTTATATCTTTTGCGAGCAGTATATATGTCGAAACGGTCAGAATCGGACTATCATATCCTATAGCTGCCATAGAAACGATCGGAAAAAACTGGCATATTTTCGCTATTTTTCAAGATATTCAAATGAAACTTGATTTGTGCTCCTATAATATGAATACAGCCACACCCTGGAAATTTAATTGAAATCGGACTACTATATCACATAGCTGCCATAGAAAAGATTGGTCTAAATACATATTTTACATATGCATTTTACATTTAACATACATTTTACTTAATACATGCTCCTTTTAAACAATGAGAGCACTTTGTTAAAAGTTTCATTAAAATCGCCCAACTATATCTGATAGCTACCACATAAACATACATATATGCGAAACAGGGTATTTCGTTTATTTTAAGCTCTTAGTACAAAAATCTTGTTTAATAAGTAATAAATTATCTGCAAGAGTATATCAACTTCGACTCCGTCCGAAGATAGCTTTTCTTACTTGTTATTTATGATATTCTAATTAATACCTTGATGAACATTATTTATTTTGCATAGAATAAGAATATTTGTATGATGAAATTCGACATAGTTATGTATATATAAAGTTACCCCCTGCTAGATTTAAATTCTAATATTTTTACCGCTGCTGTTTAAGCCACTTCATGGTGGTGGCGGAGTCCAACCCGAAGCAGAGCACGTTCTTATCAAGCCGAATTAATTGCCCCATGGTGTTGCATAAGCTTCTCAAAACTCGGGCGGAGATCACTTAAAGTAATGAGGCAGCAGAAAGGTGTGGCTACCTACCAGCAAGCCGAAGGTTGTATGCCCTGACATGAGCTGGATTATATTTAAATATAAGTAGTTAGATATAGGGTATATACATATGCATGGTTTATGGGGTCACAGATGATGCCCCGGCCTCACTCCGTTTGCCAAATTACAATTGTAATTAACCAAAGCCAAGGCAGCGGCACGTTTTGATTTTGATTAACCAAAAAATACACAGCAGCTGAAACTTAATCTTATAACATTATGTGGCACGGAGGAGGAGATCTGACAGATCGGTTCAGATCAAGCTCAGCCATCCGGATCCGCAGTGGAGCGCAACTGAGTGTGACCAAGTCAGCGGGGCATCCGAATCAAAGTACAAAGATCTTGGAGATTCAAGGAATAACTTGGTTAATTTTGTTATATTATTTTATTGAAAAATTAACACAAGAATTTTTAAAAATATCTATAAAGAGATCTAGGTTCTTAAATCAACAAATGCTTATGGTTATATTCCATATGGAATGATGAGTTAATAATAAGAACATTAAGTTAGATAAGATCATAGATGGGCACACGAAATCAAATGTTGAGCCAGGAAAAAGTTGTCTTTTTTTGTTAGCTTAGTTTAGCTTACGTATTAAAATATAAAATAAATACAGTAAATATAATAAATGTTCATTTAATCTCAGCTAAACTCAAAGCCTTCTCCACTTACACACATCTTATAACATCTTTGGGGAACCCCTTATTAATTACTTTATTTATTTATTTACCTTGCAGTTGGACCTGAAACAAAAAGGAAATCCCATTCAATCCATTGACTTAGGGAGGAAAATAAGCAAATAAAAGCGAAGCCGCGCAGTGAGGAAATCGAAGTAGGAACCACCACCGACAACAGCAACTGTGAGTACCAGAGGACAGGGAAAAACAACCGCAAACAAACAGAAAATCATGTGCATATAGCCGAAAGCCTCCGCTTTTGCAGATGGGAATGGGAATGGGAATGAAACTTCAAATTTTTGTGACCATATCCGGTTGGCAGTTGCAATTGCAGCTTCCACTAAAACAATAGGAAGCCGGCAGATAGAAAAAAAAAAAAAAAACAGAGACAAGAAGCGGTTCGAGATGAAAACGCAACTTTGTTTTTTGTTTTTTTTTTTTTCTTCATTTTTTCATGGAAATCTCATCTTGGCATTGTTGGTTTCTTGGCTTCTTTTTTTTTCTTCTTGTTTTTTTTGTAAGTTTGTCTTACGGGGAAATTGCGTAAAACTATGATAAATTCACAGCACTTCGAGGCGATCTGATCGTTGGAGTTGATAGGGAAGTAATAAAGGCAGTCCAAAATGTTTCGTTTCGTTTAGATTTTTTCTTGAAACCGAAACTGGCATCTGCAATAATACTCCCTAAATAGAAAGATCACAAAGATATGGAGGAAGGCGATGTTGTGGGAAATTCGTTATGTTGTTTAGTTTATAAAAAAGAAGGTTATTCATGTTTGCAAAATGTAGAACAATTAATCTGATCATGCATCTTATATGCATATTGGTAATTATGTTGATTATTTGTTCATGTGAATTGTAAATATAATTATTTTTAATGTCGATAAGGTAAATCAACGGTAAATATTATTTCTTATTAAATATGTATATTTTAAGCTTGTATTTAATGCTAGAAATAAACAAGACATTCCATCTTAACAATCTTTTAATTTTATTTTATTCACGTCTAATTACTTTAAAAGTCCAAAAGACATTAAAAATATAATTGAAAACTATGTTGCGTGCAAAAATAATGAATATTAAATTTAAAGAAAGATCTGCTCAATATTTTTAAATCAAACAAAATACACTATTAAGAAATATCAATGCATAACATTTTTAAGTTAATTGCATCGAAACTTTAGTTCAGGTTTTACTGAAATACATAAGTGATTTCAAAGAAGTTACTTCTGTTGGTGCCTTTGAATGCCTTAGATTTTTGTGATTATCTTAAAATCTATATCTTATAACAAATATTACTAATAAAGCTATGGTTTTAGTATTTTGTTAAAATTAAATAAAGCTCGGAACAAGTTTTTTTCACTTTGAATGCGTAAGAATGTCACATTCGCCATTAGAGCAACTGCCCATATTCTAATTTATAACTAAAAAATATACATATTTTTTATTTATAAGCAAATTATAGAATAAGCTTAGCTATGGCTGACTCTTCATGGAAAATCTAACAAGAAATATGTATGTATATAGTTATCTGTAGAAACTGTACACCTAAAAAAAATATACATTTTAAAACACACTCTTTCCACTGAACTAAAAGAAAAGCGTCAGGCGTGAACGTTATATTTGAGCTTGAACGCCGTACGAATATATTAGCCAAAATCTATAAAAAAAATCTTTAAAACGAACTCATTACAAACTATACAGAACTATGCATTTTTTTTAACATTTCCTCTTGTATATTATATATAGTTTTAAGCGATTATGTAACGCTTAAGTATTGTTAATAACATATTTTATGAATTTTCCGTTAAGTGGTTTGCGTATTTCTTACTTTTGTTTATCACAAAAGGCTTCCAGAAACAGATAAACAAGCCAACGAGTATTATTGCTTTTCAAAACGTTTGTTTTTTCGATAGTTTTAATTAATTAATTAGCTTATTTATCGGTAACTAAAATTTATACAAGCTTTTTTTTGTTGACTCGATTAGAACACACTTGTGAAATAATAATTATAGTATTAACTTCGAAGTAAGTTCAAACAAAAATAAGTTCTAAGTTCGAACACTAATATTAGTTATTTAAAATTAATGATGATGTTAATTCCTTGTGATTCTACACTTTAAAATGCAATTTTTGTCGTATTTTCTTCACATTAGGGATGCATGTTAATCGTTGTTATCGATGTTTGTCCGCTTCTAGTTCTTGCTTGATTTCGATTCCTTATAAAACTTCTCATCCCAGTAGGCTTTGGATATTATTTTCAACTGAAATGTCACTACAGCTTTGGGCATTCAATCATTTCGAGTCTTAACATCTGAGCAGCAGGAACATACAGCATTTTTTCCCCCCCACTTTTTTAAGTAACATTTTCTACCGAAAATGCCTCGAAAATTCATTAGAAAATCGCAGGCGCAAATGAAGCAGCAGCTGGCCAAGGCCCAAAAAGAGAAGGCACAAGCCATGGCGCAGACGCAGCCGCAAACGCAGACGCAGCCGAAGCCCCTGTTGCTGCTGCAACAGTCTTCGAAGTTGCAACAGCCTTCGCAGCCGCCAAAGCCTTCCCAGCCGGCAAAGCCCTTGCAGCTGCAAAAGTCTTCACAGCCCCAAAACTCTTCGCAGCCGCAGCAGGTCTCGCAGCCGCAGCAGCAGCAGCATCAGGCCTCGCAGCAGCAGCAGGCATCGCAGCCGCAGCAGCAGCAGACCTCACAGCCGCAGCAAGCCTCGCAGCCGCAGCAGATTCCCCAGCAAATTCCGCAACAGATTCCACAACAGAGACCACCACCACCGGCTAGGCGCTGGCGGCCCAAGCCCCCAAAAGCCAGGAAGCCCAAAATGCCGCCAAGGGGGGAGTACCGCCCAGCTGAGGAAGCTCCACCCATGACAACATTCTCCTATCAGGCCAGCAGGGATTGGCAAGTAATGAGCAACTGTCCCGATTCCCATGGCACCTCCATTGAGATGATGTACACAGGCCAGGAGTGCTACCCGCCTGACGAGGAGGAGCCCGAAGAGGAGCAGCAGCAGCAGCAGCAGGAGTCCTTTCAGGGCCCACCCAAACCCAGATGGCCCCGTCTTGAGGCCCTGCCGGGCATTACCCATGCCAATGTCCATCTGCCGCTGGGTGTCCTGCCCACCACCAATTGCCTGCCCGATATGCCGGCGTATATCAATGCCATAGACTTTTTTGCCCATCCGGAGCGTCATCAGCCGGATCCGAATGCTGGTCCCCGCACCACTTTCACTGTGACACCCAAGGCCCTAATGCCCACGGACCCCCAGCAGCAGCAGGAGGCGCCCGGCAGCAGCAACAGCAACAGCACCACCCTTGAGGTGCTGCCTTTGGGCACCTACGAGGCACCGCCAGTGGAACCTGGCTGCCTGAACATGGCCTTCCAGACCTTTACCACCATGGACTTCAAGCTCGAGACCCTGGAGCAGGGCGGTGATCCCAATTGCACAACCTACACCGCCGATATGTCGCCCACGATGATGCTGACTCCGCAGCAGCAGCATCGCTTGCAGGCCGCTGTCCTGCAAGAGGAGATGCCCCTGGGGAGCGCACTCCTCCCCATTGTCCAGGATATTCGCAAGGATTATGTCGAGCTGCGGCAGCCGATGGCGCTGCATCCCATTCCGTATACAACCATGCAGATATACTCGAAGAACCCATTCATGCCATCGCCGCCAATGCCAGCTCCAGCTCCAGTCGGCGGCGGCGGCGGCTATGGCTATAGGCCGGGATCGGTGCCATTATGTGCTTCTCCCCCTGGACCCCCCGCATCACGTGTGGTCTTGCTGCCCACTCCTTCGATGGCGCCGATACAGCCGTGCCTTAATAGTACGCCGCCGCCGCCGAACCTAAGCAGTTCGCCACCGGGATACCCGGCGTACGTGCAGCCGAACTACATGCCAAACTATGGCCAGCAGCAGCAGCCGCCGCCGCCAAGATATCCCGTATACGTGCAGCCTAACCCGGGCCAGCAGCAGCCGCCAAGATACCCAGTATTCGTGCCTAATCCTGGCCAGCAGCAGCCGCCGCCGCCGCCGCCAAGATATCCAGTAGTCGTACAGCCGACCAACATGCCGAACTATGGCCAGCAGCAGCAGCAGCAGCCGCTGCCAAGATATCCCGTATACGTGCAGCCGAATCCTGGCCAGCAGCAGCCGCCACCGCCGCCAAGATATCCTGTGCTCGTCCAGCCGAACTACATGCCGAACTATGGCCAGCAGCAGTCGCCAGGATACCCAGTAGTCGTGCAGCCAACCTATATCCCGACGCCACCGCCGCCTCATTTCGATGACTACCACCCATCCTGCTAAAATGATGAAATGATGTTGATGACAAAACTCTGGGAAGTACTAAGCCTGTTTGTACTTTTCCCGTACTAAAAGATACAAAAATATTGAAGAAGAAAACCACCTTTCACGATCCTCTTGCCAGGATTGTCACAGATTAAGAATATATATATTATATGTAGCAGGACGAGCAATCCCCCCTTTTGGACTTATCCAACCCAAATGTTGATGAAAAATTTTGGAGTGCTGAGTACTATGCATTTTGTACTTTACATAATAATATAAAACATACATAATATGTACTTAATAATAATAATAACAGCGTGTGATAAAGGTACAAAAAATATGCAAAAAAGAGAGAGTATTTTAGATCCTATAATTGTAGCAGGGAGGGATGACATTTTGGACTTCTCCAATGTAAATCAAAAATACTAAGAACATTTTGTACTTTACATAATTATATAAAAAATATATATACATACATATGTACATATATACACTTATGTACCTTTTAATAATACCTGTACCTAATAATGTACCTAAAAATAATAATATTGAAGAAGATGGCCTTTACGATCCTAGAAATGTCAGGATTGCCAACGAATAATGACAGATATATTCTTTGTAGCAGGACGAGGTATGCAATTTTTTTTTTCAACCAAATCCTTAAAATGTTATAACTTAAATGTTTATAATTGCAAATTGGTTTAACTGTTTGTCTTTTCACTTTTCATCTCAACGCGAACGAACGATGAAGAAAGTAAAACACTTGCGGAAAAAAAAATCAGCTTATAGCAAATGGAATGAAGGAAAATAAAACCGACTTGTCAGCATCAATTGTTTGGTGGTTAGCTTCGTTTTCTAATATTACCAAACCAAGGGCAAACAAAAGCATATGTGTGCATATGTATGTAGGTTTATATATGGGGTACGAGTTGGCTTAAAAGGTGTCTTAACAAAATAAAATGTTACTATGCAAAAAAAAAAAAGGAATCCCTTGGATTCGATATTTTTTGTACTATTGTTTATATCAATGCATTTGTGATGCATAAAGGCAGTCAATTTTAATTTCATGATTTCAAGAATTTGAATTATTGCATTATAGAAAGACAAATATAAGCCTTTTGTAATTAAAAAAAAATTGCAATTCATTCTATTTATTCAGAAAAATATAGGGTATATAGAGTTTCGCCTACATCACTTCAATATTCCAGCGTGTTATCGTTTATACGATATCGAAGAGTCATCAACCCAGCGTTGCTTTCGATTCATTGCATAAATTAAGCCAATCTCGTATAAAATCGATTATGGAATTTATTTAATGCTCAAATGGACGACTCACTTGACGTTTAATAGCTACTGGTGATTGTACCATTATAAAAAATAATTCATTTCATTTTATTACCTTATATCGCGCAACCTGAGCTTTGTTTTCAGAGCTGCTCACGAAGACTACTATATGTATATACTTTTCCTCCAGACCAGATATCTTCCCTCACCATGTCTTAAGCTTAAGCTGAAGCTTTTCCATTTCAGACTCGTATTAAAGGAAAAAGACACCTCAAGAATTACACATGGGACCCTGTTCGCTGGCAATTGTTTTCCCAGTTGTAACACGCACGTTATATTTGCACCACCGTGGTGGTGTCAGCAGTGACCCCGATCTAGAGGCTTTCGGTGCCCTATGCTGGGAGCATGCAAAATGAAAAAATTTCACTTTGTTCTGTGTGTGAGGGGGAGCAGCCCGCCAGCCAGGCAGCCAGCCCAGCCGCCTTCACTTTCATTTTGCATACCGTGTGAGGAAAGACAGAAATGAAGTTATTTGTTAGATAAGTGAGCCCGAGACTGAAAATCAAAGAAAGCCCTCTCAGTAGACAAAAAAAAAACAAGAAAGAGAAATGCTGGAAAATAGCAGGGACAACCTAGGGGTTTTCAACGGCGGTACCAAAAGTAACAATTACCCCTCATTGCTTGTCTGGCACACTTGCCAATTTTTGCACTTAATTATATTACAAATCAATTGTATTTATTTATTTTATTTTTATGACAAAGCCTATTTACAGACAGTCGTTGCCAACTAATTCGAAAGATGACTAAAAGGGGAACAAAAGATTTAGTAGACCAGCATTATGCCTTATATGTGTATATTTATATTGTTGAAACAATATACCTTACTAAATAAGAAGTATTTAGGCAATATCTTCGGAAAAACAAAAGATTTTATTAAAAAATTCAAAAAACCACTGTGCCATATGAAAAATGGCACACTTATGATGTGACTTAAGTGATGGAATAAATAAAAGTATTGTTATTGAAAAATTATTGAAAAACAATTGAAAACTTCTTATTTTTTCAACAATTTTTCAACAATTTTGGCATGCTTTTATTTATTTTAATCATTTATGATTGGTTCTGATGCCAGACAAAGTTATCAATCCTGAACAGGACTATGTCAGGTATGCTTGCCTTGTATGAATGCTTTTAGAACCCTAAAAAAATCGAAAATTACACTTTATTGTGTGTTTTGACCCAGTAAAAATACATTAATATAATGTATTTCTATCTTATCTATTTTAAAAACCATATATGTACATACATAGAAATATATACATACATATTGTACTGCAAAACTGCTTCCACCTCGTACCTATTATAGGTTTGTAAATAAATTATAAATGCGCACATCAGTAGTGTGAAAATTAGGTTACTTCGTTATCTTCGAAATCTTTCACAGACAGAAATCGCCCCCTGAACATACAGAATTCTACATGAAAAGGCGAAGCGTACTAGTCAGGTACCTGAATCTCTTGCTTACCACATGCTGAATTGGGAATGCATGCCTAAGGTTATCCTTGTTACTTATAGAATTTTACACTGCATGTTGACCCTTGAAGTTTTATTTACCATAGAACCCACCACCATTTTGAGCTTCATCTCAATGAGTTGACTGAGGATCATCCGGTAATAGGAAAGCTACGATTTTCGCTCTTGGGGTTGCAATAGTGTCCCTGACAATTTCCCAATCCAAAAAATGGCTACTCCCCGTTCTTTCTTTTTTTTTCTCCGCCCAAAGGGACAATTTTTTCCGCTTTTGCCTCTGTTGTTTTCACTTTTCTTTTATAAAAAATTCCAAAGGTAATTTTTCTTCTTGGTGCTGCGTATTTTCTACACCTGTCTGACGCCGATTACCCGCTGGGTTTTCAGTTTCAGCTTTGCAGCCGGAGGCGAACCCAAAGCCGAGTCTAGTCTCTAGTATGGATGTCATTCGTTATGGTTCGCAGAACTTCTCCGCTCTTTGTTTCATTTTGTTTGTTGTTTCCAACAAATCCGGCAGGCATTAAAGTTTTAAACAATCACTGTGTTTTGCTTTATGGCCACTCGAATTACCATAAAGCACAAACGTCGGCTACCAAATTGTTTTTTGGCGACCTTTAACGCCTGTGATGTCAACAACGGGGTGGGGTGATGTGTGTGTGTGTGCCAAGTGACGTATTCGTAATATTTTGAGTACTCATCAGCATGGATTATTAATGCATAAGGTTGTTGTTTTGCCTCAAAATTAATTGAATATTAATATGTGTATACAAGAAATATGATTTAATTTTAGATTAAAAGTGTTGTAAATGTATACGAAATAGACTTGTTTGGAAAATGCCTAAATTTCGAAAACAATTGGATGATAAACATGGAAGCTATATGGCTTTAAAGTTGTAACCTTCTTTCTATCTCGCTTGCACACTCGTGGGAAGCTTTCTTACTTGTTTTTTTTTTATGGCCAAGAAGCTCAGAACAAAGCGGCAACAGAACAGAAGATGGTTACATGTTTTTGGCGTGGGCTGTCGTAATTGACACTAGTTAACATAATTTAATTTATTTTTTATAACGATATACATATGTAATTCAAGACCCATATAAATTGGTAAGAATGTCGTATATTATGTGTATAAAATAGACTTGTGTGAATGACTTCCTTGATTTCGAGTACAATTGGTTAATAAACATGGAAGCTATAAGGCTTTAAAAATGTAACCTTCTTTCTATCTCGCTTGCACACTCGTTTAAAGCTTTCTTACTTGTTTTTTACGGCTAAGAACCACAGAACAAAGCGGCAACAGAAGTAAGAGTAGGCACGAGAGTCATTTTTAAATGGTTACATGTTTTTTTTTGGCGTGGGCCTTCGTAACTAACACTAGTTAACAAAATTTAATTTATTTTCTTTTTTTTTAAGTATAAATATTTTTGCCAATCTATGAACACTGTTACTACTTGCTTCGAATCGGATCATGAAATGCTATAAAGGCGACCACTGTCATGCCAAATAAATAAACTTTTTGCAAGCTAACTAGTGTATTTATTGAAGGCAGATGCGTCGTATGAGAAGAAGGCCTTTGTTTATGGCACGAGTTGTCGACCTTCGATGGGGCCCAAAGAGGGGGTGGACAGGTGTGGGGCACGGCACCCAGAAATGCCCCAAAATGGCAAATCCTCCTCCTCCTCCAGCGGGGACGGGCGCCAGAAAACCCGTTTTCTGAGTTTCCGAGAATGTAAAGCGAATTTCGAAAACGCAAAACGCGGCTTCGATGACCTCATCCCCCTCCGGCCGACATCGCGACACATATTACCCACCAATTGTTTCCTCCAATCGCTCTGCCACTGACTCATCTTGAAACTTACTAACTATATACACGCTCTTTTTCTTTGCCTTTCGTTCCATTCCTGGCAGCCGCATTGGGAGCAGTCGTCGCAAGATCACAGAACGGGACGCATCATGACTTTCTACTGGTGGTCACACTGGTTCTGGATAACCCTGGTCCTGAGTGGTGAGCCTCGACCCCCTTCCCGCGCTGTTAGCAGCAGCCCAGTAACCCATGCCCATGCCTTTTTCCGCCCCCCCACCAGTTAGCCTGCTGTGCAGCCATGTCCATACATATCCCAGCCAGGAAGGCGAATCCTTGGCCTCCAGTCCACAGCCCGTGCGCACCACCAAGCTCTATCAGACGACCGTGAGCCAGACCTGGGCCACCGCCACCCAGAGCAACATCATGGACCTGACCCACCGACCCACCACCAATCGACCGGTTACACCCAGTGTTACCCGGGCACAGGAGCCGGCGCCGTCTGAGATCGGTGATGTGACACTGGCTCAGTATGATGAGGAGGAGGAGGAGGCGGAGGAGGATCGGATGCTGTTAAATTATCAGGAGCAGGGTCCGGAACAGAATCAGAAACCGGATACGGAGACCGATCCAGATCCGGATGCGGATGCGGATGCGGATGCGGATGCCGAGGAAGCTGCAGTAAATGAGAAACTGGCTCAGTTCGAGTTCAAGCGATCGGCGGACTTCACCTCGGAGCAGCTAAACAACTTTACCAATTTTAGCAGTAGCACTAGGTGAGTCAATAAGCCCTTAAAATAAACATTATCTTACAACACTTGCTAGCAAAATTAAATACATATTTAGTGAAATGCATATATGGCGTGGATAGGATATGGTTTCTGGTCTTGAAATCTAATAACTTGCTCTTGGCCCTAAAGCACAAAGACTCTAGGTCTTGTAAAGTATATAGTGAGCACTGTATCAGTTTTCGATGACATCACAATTGCCAAATTCTATCAAGCCCTAACTAAGTAACTCTTCGACATTTTAATTTTTTTACAGCAAACCAACAAGATTGTTATTTAATATATAATTAAAATATATATATATATAAATTAATTACGATTCCCCAAGTTAAACGGATGTAACCGTTTAACCAAGAATAATATTAAGTTAATAAGATGCATAACGCCGTACGACTCTTTTGAATTTGAATTTGGGCTAGCTCTAGAGCTGGCTCCAGGCTCTCTTGAAATTTGTGCTGAAAAGCCAGAAAGAGAGAGAAAGGGCGCTCTCATTGTGTGGCAACCGACGACTGTTTGTGTGCACACATATTCTCAAGCATCCTAGATCTGCCTGAATGTTTGATAATTTGTCTATTCACCTTGTGTATACCCTTGCAGGGTATTATAATTTTGACCAAAAGTTTGCAACGCATTAAAGGAAACATCTCCGACCCCATAAAGTAAATATATTCAGCATCACCAGACGAGTCGATCTACACAGGTCCATGTGTCCATCTGTCTTTTCGTTACTAGTCTCTGATTCTCTGAGTTTTTCGGCTATCGGGTTGAAACTTTAAGCTTAGTCTTATTAGTTACTATCCATATACATATGTATGTCGGATTAGGCAAAATAGAACCAGTATATCTTATTATAATGTTTAAGGTGGGACATTGAACTAAATAAGCTTAAACATTATATGGCGACCGTGACAGAACCACTTGGATTTATGGACATTTTTGTATATGTTTAAATACCAATTGGTTTTGGTACTATATATACTCGATACAACTAAGCTGTCATAGGAACGATGGGCACGTTACGCATCTTAGTTATTTACCAACGCTGTTAGTTCCTATGAAGTAAATATGTGTTCGAACATTCCGATTATTACAAAAAATGCTCAATAACTTGAGCTTTTAGTTTGCGTAGGAACCTCTTTACTATGATGTACATTTTCTTATTGAAACCTATAACTAACGCCTTAGATTTCCGTTTTTCCATCCTCCAGTACAAATGGCAGCACCAGCAACAGCAACACCACCACAAAGCCAGTCCCAATTAGCAGCATCAGTCCAGCGCCAAGAACAACCACGGCAAGAACAGCTGAAGCAGCAGCAGCACCAGCATCCGCGGCAGCATCCGCGGCAGCATCAGCGGCAGCGGCAGCGTCAGCTACTTCCCCAACAACACAAGCATCGCAAACATCGCCTACGACCGCCAGGAGCGGTACGGGCTTAGCGCCATCCACGTCGACGCCTTTGGGTTCGGCGGCAGCCACTCCGTCCACGCCGAAGATCAACACGGAGTGGCTCTCCGACGAACTGCTGGCCGGAGCTGGCGCGGGTGTGGCGGATGGCGAGAAGGCACCGTTCACGCTGGAAAATGCCAACAAAGAGGACGAGTTGCGGCGGGCAGAGAGCGAGCATAGGTCGCGCAAATCCAAGGTCCTGTCCGCGGAGTACAAGCACATAAATCGCTACATCAACTTCTCCAGCGACACAAAGAGCCTGCTGACCAGATCAGCATCCGCGGCGCCTAGCGTTTCGGGGGATGGGCTCTATGATGCAACCGCTGCCGCTGGCGATGAGGGTAACATGTCATCCGAGGCGCTGGCCATACAGGTGGGTGAAGTCAGAAGGAATTGTTTTTTACATAAGTACATATGTACATATGTATATGTGTATAAGGATTGTAAGTCGATAGGAAAAATCCGATATGATATGACGACAGTTCGATATATCAAACAGAATATCGATTTATGGTGCATACATATATCGCAACGTTTAAATATCGTTTTATATTTCGGTTTTTGCATTAAATATCAAAACAGTATCGATATATACCTCTGTAGATTTTTTGGCCATTTAAATAGAAATAAGAGAGCAAAGCATAGTTTTGGGTTCGAAGAACTAAGCTATTTTAAGCAATTCAAATGTATGTTCGTTACTCATCTTAGTAGTTCCAGCTTTCTTTAGTCGAGGCCTCTTTTCCACCTGTTGCAATGTAATAAAGTATCTCATTTTGATTCTTCCCCCTTCAGCGAACGTATTTCCTGGATGCGGGCGCCATTTCAGCGATCTGCTTCACTGTCTTCGGCGTCTGCTGTACAGTGGGCACCATCGGCATCGTTCTGTATCGGCGGCGATATCTAAATAAACCGCAGGCGCTTAGCGAACCAGACTCGAGTGTCTACATCGATGACAGCACCATGCGGGTGAGTGTAAGGATTTGTCGGCCAAAGTTTTAGTAATATTTCCTATCTTCTGGATGCTTGATTTCCATTACTCTTCGTTTTTGGTTTGCAGGACAACTCGGATGAGATGTACAGCCTGGACAACGACTCGTTCTTGAACTCACTGGAGGCAATGACAATACAGAACTATTGGACGGATACTGTCAAACATACAAAGCTTTAATTTCCGGCCTCTCCCGTTGGAAGTCCCATTACTCCTTATTATTTATTGATTTAACCTCTTTCTCTATTCGCTTTAGTTTTATTTTATATTTTGTTTCCAGATTTGTAACCACACAGACATCATTATTAATAATTATTAAGTAGCATCGTAGCGATTAAGCGTGTGTGTATGTATGTGTATTTACTAATGTTAGGCAACAAAGAAGAAAAGAAGAAAAAAATTAAAGAAAAACGAGCAACTAAGTAGTTTAAGCCCAAACTACCAAAATTACGTTTAGTGTATGTTTAGATCCTAAGTGCAGAATGTTTTTTCCCCATTTCCCTAACTACCCCACCCCCCACCCCCCCAATTCCCAGCTCTCTCAATAACCAGTACTACTCACTCGTATCTGTTAGTTAATTATTATAAAAACCTTATTTATATATATTGTTGACTATTTTAACTCACTCTCTTTATCACTTTCCACGATTCCACCCCTAATTTTAAAGCCCCTATTTATTAAGTTTTTGAACAATTGTGTCCAACAATTAACTGCAATCATTCCTTCCAGTTTTAGCCTATAGAGCAACTTTACAATGTAACAACTACTGTATTAAAGAAGACACAAAACAAAACAAAACAAAACAAAGTAAAGCAAACAATAATTAAAAGAAAACACCACACCTACAATTGTTTCAATATTACAATATATATATATACATACATATATCACAAAAAATATAAGCTAACGAAAAGAACAAGAACAACTCTTTACTGCCACACACAATTCTTGTCAATTTTGCTCATCGAACTTTTATACACCACTTGTACTTACATCAATATGTATATTTTCCGTTCGAATGTTGCAAATATATTGAAGAAACCAGACGGGTATTTAACAATTAATGGTGGACTTATGAACAATTCAATTGGTCATACTTATGAAAAAATAACCAAGTGAAAACTAAACAAATTTATAGTTAACCGATTTTATTTCATTACTCCTTGGAAGCCAGTCAAAGTCGGAGAAAAGCCTTGTAAATATGACCTCTGCTGATACAGAGATTGTTTCCCGAAGTCTCCTATCCAGATTGCTATAAACTTATTTAACTATTGATAAGAAGGTCATATTTAAAAACTAATTAAATAATTTGGCATTTATTTTTTATTTAAAATCGTCAAAATATTGGATTTTGGAGTTAAGGGTACTATCGTCACTATCGTACCACGTTGAGAGGTTTTTGTTTTATATATTTTACCGTCCATCTATGATTTCAGGCTGTTAAACTCAACGAAATAAAAATATTTCAGTGCAAATTTAATATCGAAATCAAATTTCGGAAAGAGTTTTTAAGTAAGGAGCAAGGTATTTAATTTAAAGAATTTTTTTATGAATGCCTAACATTATAGGAATATTCTATCTAAGTTTTACATCGACCGGAGCTTAATTAACAAAGTTATGGGTAGTTGAATGGATACGCTCTCCCGAAAAGTGCCATTTTAAGGGGCACACCTAGTGTGACGGCCTAAAAAAAAGGCTATTTTTGGAAATTTAAAAAAAAAAGTACTTTATCAATTTTTTTAAAATTTTGAGAATATATTTATACATGTTTTAGAATATATAGTGAAATTTTTGAAGAAAAAAATTTAATATTTTTTAAGTTATGGTCGATCTCCAACGGCTCTAAAAAAAAAAGGTCCTTCACTGCTGCAGTGATTCCGGCCTTCTCCATGGATGAAATCAAAAAAGAAAAAATT
>JAEIIU010057334.1:0-38889 GCA_018874675.1 Drosophila baimaii | reverse complement strand
CTTGGTTAACAGCCGAGCGAACTCGGTCTAATTGCCGGGGGGTGGAATGTGGCTTAAATGGACTAATAGCCAATTTAGCCAAGCGGGAAGCCCCCAGTATCTGTTGAGACTGCTGGCGTTCACAGCGGTTTCATGCCTCATTGATCCGCTAATATGCTAATGGCACAAAGCTTGATACCCCTCTAGTTTGTAATTTAATAATATTATACTGAGACATTTTTTCTAATAAAATAACTTATTTAAAATATTATATTTCAAGATGAATCCTCTATGTATTATTTACATTTTAAATTGAGAGATTAAGTTCTTAGGCAAAGTATTTCCATCTGAACAGCTGTGTAGATTGCCAGTGGATTAAATTTAATTTAAGCTATTAGTCAAATAATTACTCTAATTTAGAGCTATCAAGAGCAGAGTTTGTTTGAAGTAATCTCCCAAAGTAAAATAAAAATGATTACTATGATTTTCTGCCATTAGGAGTTGATACAATTTCCTTATGAACGAAAAGCCAAACTACTTAAGTGATTTAAGTAATAAACTTCAACAGTTTCGTTGATGTTCAACAATTTCCGCAAGATCTCAGCATTTCCCAACATTAAATAAAAACGAGTTTAAGTGTTCAGAAATGAATTGGAATATTTGCTGATATATTTCAACGCTTGGCTTGATTTTGTTCAATGATTTTGGGCAATCCACTTACTCGAAATAAAGCCAAATATTACATAGAAATTGAAACGAAATCGGGTCAACAGCAAAATCGGTTGGGAAACCCACCATTATGGCTATTGATATTTTTGACAAATGCGTTTTAAATGAGTTTTTTTATTTTACTTTTTATTTGGGTTAAAATGGAACCACCTCGAAAAATATTAATTAAATTGGCAGCCTTTCTCCCGATCGATCCCCCGATGGCGCAACCTCAATTATGACTGGCCAAATATGTTGAAGTCGGGGGGAGGGCCTGGGGCCGCTCTTCTTATACAATTCGAGCGGGCTTAGCCCTGGCCCACTGCAGCCAGCAATCTGCATACAAATTGCACAAATTAAGCGAAATCAATATTGTTCTTCGCTTTGTGATTGTGCGATTGCATAAACAAATATATAAAACAGTGGCGAAAAGTAATTAAAATAATTGAAAGTTAATTGGCGGGGCGTGGCGTGGCGGTTATGTGGCCACAATTATTATTTATTATGTTTCGGCGCTGAGTAATTAGCGGAATGCAATTCGAGTGCGATATATTCGTAGGAGGAATGGGATAGTGGTTGGCTTATTGAACTATTGGCCAATATTTGCCACAGCCATTTGGCTTTGATGGCTTGTGGTTTCTGTCTTTCCATTTTGCCTGCTCATTGTTATGGCCAATATTTTTTCGGAGAAGCGAAGATGAGAGTGAAAGTGCTGTGTTTGCTGTGCTCTGTGCCGGCTCTGTGGCTTCACGCTCTCATCGCAGCTGAGTTCGCTCTCTTTTTCCGTGTTCACATTCAATTAGCATATTTGCTGGTACACTGGCTAACAAGCTTAGGGCCTAAAGGTAAGCTAACAAAATATATAAAATTTCAGGAGGTGCTCAGGGTTGTAATATGCATATTTTATAGATATTTCGTATAGCTATATTTTATTTTATTTATTATTTTGTATTACCCTTTTAAGTCTTAAACATCCGCGAATACTTCGTGTATTTATAAATTAATATTTATTATTATTTTGATGTTAAATTCTGGAATTAATATTAATTTTTAAATTAACTAAGCACAATTGGAAAGAAAATAGTAGTACCTATCAAAAATGTTAAAAATTCCCCTTTTAAGCGAAGAAAACATTGAAAGAAAACTTCGTTTCCGTTGCCCAGTGTAATTGCTTAATTGTGAATGAGCAGAATTCGTTGTCATTTGCTTGCAAAGATATATACAGACGGCATTTCTTCAACTATGAATACTAAATTAATTGCGGTAGGTTCAGTTTTCGGACTCGTTTGTGCTTTTTACGTGTGCGACTCGCCTCGCCTGCTCCGTCTTCTGGTTTCTTCCGCTCGGCAGCTACACCTGGAGCTCTATTCAAATTTCTTCACGATTTTCGAAAGCAACTCAGCGCGAGTAGAAGCCTCATTGTGGGTCTGACATAATAATTATGCATGACACTTTACCTTCACGGCGGGTCAGCTGGGCTTCTTTTGCCATGTGACATAAGGTTCCGAGTGAATGAAGGTCTCTGGCACTCTATCGAGTGCAGCGAAGCATCGATTGGACTTTTTGGGTTATCCACCGATTGCATAACACCGGGGCATCGTCATCTCCACCTCTATAGATGGAGAAATGCGATAGACATCACGCAGCCCGGGGGCTTAGCTAATAGAGTCAGCGATGTGTGGCAAACGAGTTTTGACGCAGAATGCCTTGCACTTGAACTTGTTTGGCGAACAAATTGCATAAACGAGATGTGGATATATATAGTGCGGGGGTAATTCCAAGATATGCACAAATTAGTCCAGTATTCGCGGCAACTTTCACTGCGGCGGCATCCTTTGGCACTTACCTTCATTTCGAGAGCCGAGCAGCTGTGCTGTGTTCGCTGGATTAGCTCAAATTGGGCCTTCGATTAGCTGTGGCGGCTAATCGAGATCAAAATTCACTTTTATTCGGGTTTCTATATATCGCTGTCCCTGCTTCACACCAACTTTCTTCACTTTTTTACTCTTTGGTCACTTGCAGCAGTATTGGCAGGCACTTGGCCGGCGCACTTTTTGTCGGTTTGCGTTTGCGTTTGCGTTTACGTTTGTTTTGTCATCGGCATTCGTCTCGGCGGTACAAAAATTTCACTCGCGACTTTCTTTCACCGATTCCACCCCGTCTTTGGTTTTCATATGCTATTTTGTGGCTTCAATCGCGGCAACGTCTGGGCTCGAACTGTGCTCGAAAATCACTGGGACCGGCTTATTTAAAGAAAACGCCGGAGAGCGTCGGCTCGGAGTGCATTTTGAGCGGTTTTTTCGGGGTCTCTTACTCCGTTTTGGGTTAAGAGCAGAGGCAGGCAGACCTTCCCTCTCTTTTTTTTGTTGTGGCTCTTTTTTGTGTTCGGTGTTACAATTTTTGGCTGATGAAACTGAGACTGCGGCAGCAGCCTCTTGGCCATAAACGGGTGCGCGCGTGGGGTTCAATGCGTTTCGAGTGGCATCGGCCACATGTGGCAATCAACAAACTGCAATGCGGCTCATTAACTTTGGTGTCTGAAACGTGTTCGACTGCAGAGGCAACAACAAATGGCAACAACACCTTTGACTCGCTTTTCTGGCATGGCCCAATCGAATGACTGAGGCAACGAACTTGAAATGGAGTGATCGCCGACAGATCGCCGAAAGGAATAGTCATCGTCGAGAGAAGTGCGGCAAGAACAAGCCTTTGACTCAATATTGTACTAAAACCACTTAATGTCAATTGGCCTGAGTGTTCTTGGCATATGGTTCTTGGCATATCGGGGTAATCGAAAGACTGAGGCAACGAACCTGAAATGGAGTGATGGATGAGAAATCAATAAAAGGAAAAGTCAAGGACGATAGTTTTTTAGTGTTAATATTAATATTAAAATGCTTTATAGCATTTATTGAACCTAATTGTTGTTATTATTTAGATAATTTATATTAAAATATTTGTTCACTTAAGGAAAATGTTATATTTACGTAAGCTCACTTATATTGTAAATAAAAAGCAGTTAAATAATGAATTCAAAATCTTCATAAGCAAGTTCTTTAAATTCTAAGCTGGGTTTGAGTTTAAAAAAGATGTACATGTATATTAAGAACGCCAAAAAGCCAGTTTCCAAGGTCTAAATATAATTGAATTGTTTAAATAAATATTTTCAGGAGCTCTTTTTGTAAAATTCCACTGAGAATTGATGTTTTGAGCGTTTAATATTCTCAACATAAGCCCATCTTGACCCCACTCGTCACCAGAGCAACAACCTTGACCCCCGGAGGTCCAATACCTTCAACTGCAGACTCCGAAACAGAGGCCCAGACAAAGCGAACCCGAGGGCAAGCCATTATCTAATGTTGCGACAAATGGTGGCAGTGGCAAGTCGACTTTTGGGCCCGACACTCTCAATGAAAGTTCACTGTCACTATGTCAGAAGCAGTTCATGTGGAAATATGTGACACACAATTAAGGCGAACACAATGGCAGTTGGCAAAAGCGCCATTTCCATTCCCTGGCTAAATGAGTCAGCTCCGCCATTATCCTAGGCTCCCGTCCTCCCCTCGAAAATCTCCCCCTCTGGCCGGACTTGGCGGTTATCTAACTGAAAGTGAAATGGGCCCAGACAAAGCCAGCTCCAACTGCAACCAACTGCATAAATGCAAGAGGCAATGAAGAAAACTTGGCCCAAACATAATACTTAAGCACTCGCAGTTAGCAAACTGTAAATTTGCTAAACAGCCAAAGGAAAACAAGCCGCGGCAAGGCAAACAGCAATGAAATAAATGAAAATGAGCAGGAAAATAAAAAGAAAACAAAAGGAAAAACCTCCGCCGACTCATGTAATGGCCTGCGAATACGCGTATATATGCAAATGGGACAATGTAATTGCGATTCGGGGGCGGCAGCTGACATAAACGTCTTGGATTTCAGTCAACTGAATGGACACATGCCCTGCTGCAAGGGAAGTGCTTTCCTTGATTTCGCAATAACTGAATTTTAAAATTTGCATCAAAATTCTGGTAGCCGTAACAAAATCGTAACCCCCATAAATATAAAGCCAAATCCGTAACTAATAACTGCCTTTAACTGCAACGTTTTGTGCTGTGGCAAAAAACTGGTTTCATAAAAAATGTTGGGTGTTAAAATAAAACTCTTTAAGGACCCATTAAAAGTTTATTTGTTTTCTTAATTAAAACTAGAGAAGTGTGAAAATATTCTGCATATTTTCAGAGTAAACAAAGTCGAAGAGGTGGCAGCTATATTTACAATATTTTATGATGTAAATATTATTTGCCTTGTTTTATTTAAGGAGGTCATTCGGAGTTCGTGGAAATTCACTTTTCCATCGCCCAATTGTTTTAATATATTATTTTTGCCACTGTTTATTGGGTTGTCAACTCAAAGTCTCCCACTGGGTGGAGAGCTTTTAAATGTTTCTTTTGCCTGGGACAATTTGTTGTGGTTGAGTTAAATTTCCGCTGAACCGACAATGTGGCCATTCAGTGCAGGTTGAATGCACAGAAAGTGAATTGGTTTCGATTTAGTGGCTCTTGGCCCGCACCCACTGCTGCATTGCGTAAATATATGTAAATATAAATATTAAGCGCTACAACCGGTCAAATATGAGCAGGAAGGAAGTCATTTGCAGACTCGAACATGCACTTTATATCAACAAATTGCAGATGAGAGCGGCGAGATGCGATAACACTCTCGGGAATGCCATAATGGAATAATTAAAATAAATTAATGATGGTCCAAGGAATTTCGAGCACAGTGTCCTCTCATACATAAATATTAAGTGTGTGCCACTTCCTGCCATTATGGCTGGCATCGGGTTTCTTATATCAGCCAAAGTCCGAGGCCGAAAAGCACACACAAGTACTTTTAATTTATCACTCACTTTTCACAGGTTTTCCTCGGCTGCTGCCTCTTTTTTCTTTCTTAATTGACATGGGGCAATTGCCAGAGCAGGCTGGCAAAATAAACAAGCGAAATAAAAATGAAAATGAAATGAAAATGTGTGTTGGGGGAAAAGTTTTCAGAGTGTAACGCGAAATGCGATAACAGGCCGCGCACTGCGCATTGGGTAATGCTAGAAAATTCACCAAAAGCCACCAAGAGTCCACTCCACTTCCTCGACTTCCTGCTGCAGTTTTACTTGGTTTTTCTTTTTCTTTTATTTTCCTTTATTTTCCTTACTGTCCAGCCGCTCGTTAGTTGCGCAATGAACTTCAACTTCAACTTCAAATTCGCAAAGTTTCGCTGCTGCAACGTGCGACAAAGTATATCCGAAATCCATATCGGAAATGAACTCGTTTTTGGCACTTTTCGTGTGATTTATTTTTTATCTTTTTTCGAGCGGAAGCTGCACGGCATAATTCAATTTGCTTTATGTGTCGATAGGCTGTGCACGGGAAGAAATACTTACCGGGGCTTTGAAAGGGTAATAAATTAAACTTTTATATATTTTCTCTCATCATATTTATCATCATATATCACATCTTTCAACATATAATTAATTATTATTATTATAGAAAGTAGCTCTTAGAAATCAAAAAGGAAAAAGGTGATGAAGAAAAGCGTATTTCTTTTTATTTCATTTTATTGGATCTTGTTATTAATAATTTTCCAAATATCCTTATTTTTTTCCGTGTCTATATGCATGTGAATATGGATATGGAACGCTAGCCAGCTGGCCAGGGAAAAAGTGAAAGCCCGCCTCTAGTTTGCACAGATATTTGCTTAGCACTTCAACAAGAGGCATCTCCAATTTTTATACCCCACTTCCCCCCGCCAAAAAATATAAAAATAAAGCAGCAGAAAATCCACTGGGGATTATGCCTATGATGCAATCGATTCCGCCGACAAATTGAGCAACAGCTGCTCTCTGGCTGCTGCTCGGCTGCTGCGATCTCGTCCTGGTTGCCTGTTTCACATCTATTTATTATGTTTATGTTTATTTTCGGGGCGAACGCACCACCGCCGCACAGTGGGGCTACTTGAGGTTGTCCGCTGCAAAATTTAATTTTAAACCAAGTAAGAGAATAGAGTAATTTGACTGGCATATAAAATATATTTGTTAAACCTATAAAAAAATATATGCTACACTTTGGGGAAGATTACTTATGACTTATTAAAGTCCAAATTTGTAAATATAGAAAGATTATATTTATGATACCTATACATTTCTTTAAACTATACACTTTTTTAGGGTTTTCCGAGTTTCAATATTTGTTTACCTAATTAAAAAAAAAATGTATATATATATATAGATACTTTTAAAATATCAAACGCGAACATGAAATCTATTTGAAGGTCCCATAGTGCACCGTGTGGGGCTGTCATGCAATGGAAATTGCATTTGCCAGCCGGCTAAATTGTGGTGCGTCCACATTTTTGTGTGGTGCCGCTTTAATTGTGGCTGGTGCCGGTGGTTGGAAATGTTTTTTATCGAATGCGCAATTGAATTTCATTATTTATTCAGTCACACACACACACGCTGGACTCGGACGACACTCATGCATGCCCAGAGGCTGTCATTAGGCAGTAAGTATTTCACGTATTTCACAATTTTTCTCGTTAACTTGACCCGGGCGCTTGCTCGCTTGACTTGCCCTGACTTTTGGGCCATCCTCGCTAGATTGGCCAATCTCGGCGAGCTGCGGTTCACCTGGTGATGGTGGCCATCATCCAAGGTGGTCCCGCAAATGAAGTTGTTTCCTCGTCGATTAATAACTATTAAGTAAATTGGATCAAGTCGTTAGGAAAATGTTAGCCCATTTACCTAAACTTTTCTTTTTTTCGCTTCAACTGAATTAATGTGGGGTTAGTTAGGCTTTATTCGCGCTTGTGAAGATTAGCTAATGGTGTACAATACCTGGAAAATGTAAGGCTGACACGCACAATCTTTGAATGCCTCTTTTGTTTGTTTTTACTAAGAAAATAATTGATATCAAAGGTTAACAGATATAATATTTATATGGTTTATTGTTGCTAGTTCTCCGAAGCTTCTAACCTATTACAGAACTTTAACTGCTATTGCAACATTTGTTGGAAAGTAAGGTTGTTGTGTAATTACTAGAATTCCCTGAATTCCAGTGATTGAATCATTGAAGTTGCGGCTTAAACATAGTATTTGTATATGTTATTATTTAAGAATATTACAAATATACTTGAGATAAAAGGTAGTTGTGAAATTGTTTAAGATGGGACGTTGGTATTTAAATTATTTGAATTGCTGAACTAAGCATTTAAATGCTTTAATAAAGTGGTAATGACTCATAAAGATAATTTGTTACATTTCTGATTAAATTATACTTAATTTAATATTCCCATTCTTTAAATGCAAATTACTTAATAAGAATAAAATACTTAATAAGAATAAAATTCCATAATTTGTGGAAGTATCCCACAAATATGCAGCAAAAATATTTCGAGTCCCCAAAGTATGCAAAGCATATTGACTAAATATATTACTCAACATTATGATATTTCTAAGGAATTTTATCATCAAACATTGCGCAATTGTACTTCAATTAAATTCCTAGAAATAAATAAATAAAGTAGCGAGATTTTAAAGAACAGATATAAATCTGCCATGCAAAAAAGTTTAATAAAAAACGATTACGATGGCGAGCACGTATATACTTACACATGAAACATCACTATATTCCCCTTTAATTGCACTCTTACTGCATATTTATTTATTGATAAAAGAAATTCAAGAGAATTTCTGTAGGGACGCCAAATTCTTGGGAACTGCTTTATATCAGTCATCAGTTATTATCTGCCGATGGCGGAGACGTGGTCAGGTCCCAACAAGTAACCTTTTGTTAAGCAAGTTCAAGGCTTTGCTGGGCGAACGACAGCCAGTCTCGTGGCCACTTAAAAAAATGAGATTCATTCATTGCCCGGGCGCAGATACTGCTACGTCAGTGTCGGCGTCCGATGCCGGTTACAGATACATTACGTACACATATTTGCAGTGCGATATTAAGCTGCGGTTTTGTCCGAGATCTCGGAAATACCAGATTGAGTCACCCCAGCGTCTTTCCCAACGTCGTCTTCGCACGCTCCAAGGCAGATCCAGATAGTACTTAGGAGACTGTGACTCCCATGACGCGTGCGGACGGCGGAACTGACGTGTGTCGCACCCCATCGGAATATTTAATTTTATTTATTAGACCGATAGTGGTGTTAGTGTTAGTATTAGCCGCTCAGGCCAGGTGTGCTCTCCAAAGCTAGCAAAGCTCAGAGGAAAAAGCTTTGATCAGGCAGCACTTTTACTTTCGTGAGCAACACCTGTTTAACGGTGAAACCCAGACTTAGGCGACTGTCAAAAGCCCTGCAAATGCTTGGGTTTTGCCCAAAGTATAAGGGGTAATAGGTGGTAATAATAGAATTAAAAGTAATGTGTAATTGAAGTAATGTGACTCATAAGATGTCAAAGATCAGTCTGCTATTTGTTGGTTTTATAGGTAATTCTTACTCCTCAAAGAGTATTATAATAAATACAAAGTTCTCTATATATTTATTATTATTTACATTCTGTATTATTTATTCATTGTATTTAGTATTTAGATTATTTATTTATTGACATTTATGCTGGCTTGAAATCCTAACTGGCACCAGGGTAAAATTCCTGCTAAATTTTGCAGTCGGGTTTTTATAACTCCTTTTTAACTCAAACAGTAAGAAATACTACACATAATCTGATGTGAATTATTTAAATTAAATAATAAGATAAAATGTATTCTTTATTTAAAGTATAGACATTTCTCTCAGTGCTTGATGATTCAAAGCGTTTAAGTTTGCCGTGAAGAAGCAGAAGCAGAAATTAGCGGCGCAGCGGCAGTCAGCTGTGATAAAATCCACTTGTCCCCTCTCTCGGCCCACGCTTTCTTCTCTCTTCCCATAAATCTTCCTCTCTCTCTCCTTCGTACTGCTCTCCCTGCCCCACTCAGGCAAGCTTCTGCTAAAGCTGCACTTGTCAATCGAGGAGCGCACTCCCGTTGTCGGCTGTCAAAGCCTTCGTTCAGTCCGAGCCTCAGTTGGCTGCCAGTCGTGCGCTCTTGCTGTCGTGTGAGTTCTCGATCGCGAGAAACCGTAATTGAAATCGGAATCAGAATTAGTTAATGCTGGAGACCCCGGGCCGGGTGATATGGTGAAACTCCTCCTCGACGTCGTCGTTGATCCACTCGGAAAAGCCCAGCGCGCGTCGCGATAAAATCCGATAACAGGCCAGGCGCAGCTGATGGTTCCATAAAAGCGCATGCGCGCTGCTCCATTGGTTTCACTCCACGCCGGCGCACAGAACCGACAAGTTCCTCACCGACCACGATCACGATCACGATCCAAGTGTAACTTGGGATCCAAGCGCGGGACAGCCGTTAAATTTGGGATCCAAAAACCCGGTGACCAAATCACCTGCCATCCCAAAATCCAATACCGAAACCGTAACCCACACCGAAATAAGAAACAATAAAAACCAGAGACCAGCGACCAGCGACCAGCGACCAAAAACGGTTCAACTAAAGCGGCGAGAGCGAAACTAAAGTGAAAAGCAAACCGACTAATTGAAGTGTCTGTCTGGCCGCGTCTCGCAAACGTGCAAAGGAAACAAGAAACAAACAAAACGGAAAACGGAATAGGCGACGGCGACGGCAACGGCGCAACACCTAATAGCTAACAAAATATTTATAAATAAATACCAATCCGGCAACAACTACGGCCACAATAATAACAATAATAACCGACGCGAATAAAGACCGGCATTAACATTTAGTCGTGCCAGTTTGTTTATTTTATATATACGCGCAGGCCCCATAAAAAAGATCAGCGCCGCATATCGGCGGGCAGCGAGATAAAAACAAAGCCTGAAAAGTCGGTTTAAGCCGACTTCGCGGATCCACTGCTATATACTAAGCCCCGATCCCGACGCAGACGGACGCCGTCCTCAGAATATATATAGTTATATAGACACACCCCGACGGAATCGGACAAAATGCCGCCCATGTGGTTCAAGCTGATCAAGGTCCTGGTGCTGCTCTTCGCCCTCTTCACCACGGTGAGCGTTCTCCTCCTCTAAGCCAATAACAGTCGAACCTCCATAATTCGAACCTATCCCAAGGCCCCAAGTAGGGTGATAAGTGATCTAAGCAGCTAACTATTTTTTTAAGCTTTAGATATTAATCAAATTTTAATTAAAAATATTTGAACAATTAGTAAATAATGACTGAGATACTCCCAGCTAAAGCTGGAGGTAATTTTAAGTTATTAAAGGCATGTATTTCTTTATTTATTTATATGTGCTCAAAAGTCTTAAAAGTTTTTTCTCTTGATCTAATCATATAATTCAAGTAATTGAAAGCTATGTCATTTTATAAAACTCTAAAAATAAGCAACTATAAAAGCATCAAATCAAACAATAATTACCCAGAACCTTTCCGCTTGTTTGTATTACCTAAAGGTCTAAACAAATTTAAATGATCCCGAATATGGTAGAAGCTTTGCTAATAACTCGATTTTATTTTATGGGAGACGGCTGGTTGTTCCAGTTATGAACGTTCGACTGCAGTGTTTCTGTTGATTCTGTGTTGTGCTACTCTCTTTGCTTTACATAACTCTCATCCCATTGGCATACATATTTCGGGCTTTGGGTCATTATGTTCCTCATCTGCGATTACTTTATATTTTCCTTACCTGCTCCGAGGATTACCATAAGCCGAAGGGCATTGTCAAGTTCATATATATCTAGACAGAGATTGGAAACCCGTTTCGCATTGCCAGCGGCGGCAGTGAGCTATGTGCAATTTTCATCATTCTCCTTATAATAAATGCATCTCATCGGCATTGCATTTGTATTAATTGACAGCAAGTGATGCCAGGCACATTCTGCACACGACTTCCGAGCTAATTTACTGCCGACAAAAGGGATGAATGATCACTGCCGCCCGCCCAGCAATTAGTTGGGAAATTATTAGAAAGTTGGAGAATCTGTCACTCGGTCTGCCTTGCCAGGTTTTCCGCGAATCCAACACCGATCCGGTTCCAAAGATCACTTTTTTAGCTCTGTCCAAGTTCCAGTGGGTTCATGGAAAACCTCAAAACTGAGATGGAAAAATTCTCCAATGTTTGCCAACAATAAAAATAATAATGATAAACGCGTTTGAAAAAGCTTGATAGCTAATTGCCTCCCAAGCTTGGGGAAAACATTTCCGAGAAATCGCAACACAAAACCTCTCCAACGGTTACGTGCATGTGGGCGGGCACTTAAGATCGGGTTTTATACGAGCGTGGCAAGCCCCAATTTCGATTTGGGTAAATTCTTCATACCGATGTCGGCCTGTCAGTCCAGAATTATACTTTCCAGAACGTATTTATGAACTTTCGGGGAAGGGAAAGTCGTAAAACGTGTTCGAAGTGATCGGCTAATCGGGATTAAGAGACTAATATTAGGAAATACAAAGAATAGTGTCTAATCTAGCTTACAGTCTATAATTAATTCCTGATTTATGGCTTTTGGAGATGACACATCAACCCTGCTCTCTATCTGGTGTCCGAGTTTTCGTAATAGATCGATCCCCGCACTATCTCATAGACATTTCCCCTTATTCATTCTCTCACTTACTTACTTCGCTGATAACCAAAATCGGAAACAGTTGCGAGGCTTTAATTTTCGGGAAGCTCTACCTAATCTGGTGCGCTGCCCGAGAATTTTCGGCTCGGAATCTGAACTCTCGCTCTGTTGCTATCTCGAGGGTTCGGGTCTCAACTCAACGGAATTTGAAAACAAAAACTGCGCTTGCCCAGAGAAAACAGCTGTTCAAACTTCTCTCAAATACGCAAATGTAGTGTCACTGACAAACAAACAGACAGCAACAGCAACAGCAACCACGGACTCCTGGAACACATAGTTAGTTGTCTTGGCAATGTTGATGAACCGCAAACAAAACTCTTCCACTCTTCCACCTGTATCTTTCAGATAGTTTGTATCAATAGCGAAATATCGAAGCGGCGCGAGGCCGAGGCGGCGGCGGCGAATGCAGCGGCAGAGTTGGCGGCCCTAAAGGCCGCCAGCGGGAACTCGAGACCCGGGAGTGCCGGAGCTTCCGCGCCCGACACCGACATGTCCGGCTTCACGTCCGAAAATGTGCTCGCGATTCTGCGCGGACCCAATAAGACGAAGGAGGTGTGAACACAGTCCCAGTCTCTTGTCCTCTTCCCCAAAAAGAATCCCTCCCGAAACCCACATACCCCTCATCCACCCCGTTTTGTGTCGTCTTTGTGGTTGAAATTTGTGTGAAAACCCAGACTAAAAGCCTCTCGTCCTGTCTTTTTCTCTTTTGCATCTCCGCTACAGGGGCAGGCCAAGGATCTCAATGAAATCCTGGGAGAGCTCTTCATTGTCAACGATGATGAGGGTTTACACCTCTTTAATGTAAGCACCAAAATTTCAAATATAATTTGTTAGACAAATTCGTCTTAAAATTTTTAAAGCTGCTTCTTAAGTTAAGAAATTATTGTTAACTGATAAAGAGTAAATTATGTAGAACAAGGACGATATTTAGAGAAATATGGACATTTCTTAGCATTGTAATCATAATATTAATAAAAAATTAATTAATTAATTGATGTAATTAGAAAGAGGTTTGGCCTTGAATTAAAAACCACTATTAAGAACAGTAAACATTAAAATTGTTTAAGAAATCTACTTCAAACTGGCTTAACTTTATAAGAATGTTTCGAACTCGACATTTAAATGCAATTTTAAAACTTAAAAGACGAATTTGGCCCCTAGAATAGAAACCCCATTTCTCCTCCTCACTCGCACCCCCATTTCACCCCCTCATCTGATCACATCTTGTTGGGCTGTGTGTTGTCTCTGTGTTTATTTTCGAATTGGTTGAGAGACTAACACGAGTGAATTCTACCCGCACAGACAACAGCGACCGCGGACAGTGCACCATCCTCCCTCATGCCCATACCCACCACGCTGGGGGATCAGCCCCAGAAATCGAAGCATAATCAGTCCCCGATCCCGACCAGCCATTACCATCAGTACCACGGCCTCACCCAGCCAGACCAATACTTCAAAGTGCAGCGTTCCCCGGACGGCAAGCTGAACCTGGTCTTTAACGACACCTTCGTCTCGTTGCAGGGGACTAATTCCCAACCTGAATCCCTGAATCAGTCGAAGCCGGTGCAGGCCCCCAGCACCCGAAGGCCGAGGCCGACCAGTAAGTACCCACCAATAACTATAAGTATTCAGATGCATTCGATACTCGAAACATGCTGCACTCGAAGTCAAAGTCGCCTCTTTCACATTTTATATTAGTCATTTTTGTAATGCAAAGACCAACGCAAGATATTGGACTCAATTCATGGCGACTTTAACTTAGAGTGTGTACAATTAACAACTAAATCGATTCCATACTCACCTGGCCAACTGCCTTTGGCACTTGCCTAACTTGTAGACTTTGTCTTCCCCGGTTCCGAAGGCAAGTATCTGAATAACACAGCACAGCAGTGCGGGGACGAGCCCAACCAGGAGTCCAAGTCCTTCTGCACCCAGGTGGACAACTATCCGGACTTGTCGGCCCTCAAGCAGAAGCTGACTGGGAAGTTTGCCAGGTTCTTTAACGACGACCTCCAGCCCACGGATGTGAGTGCCCGAGTGGGCTCTGCCGACGACGAGGTGTTCCTGTGCAAGACCAATAGGCGGATCCTGTACCCAAAGAAGGGCCAGAAGGCGGACAACTCTTGGCAGCTGATCGTCAACGATGAGGAGTTCAAGCAGGGCATCCAGATCGAGGAGTGCGAGTGAGTTGAAGGGCAACTCCCTTTATCTGCAGTCCTTGACCCCACTCTTGTTTGGTTCCAGGGAAAAGGACTTGCCCTGCGACTACGCCGAAAACTTCGCGATACGCTACAGGGCCGTCTGCCGGCAGCACTACGTGATGCGGAACCTGGCCAGCATCCCCAGCGGCACACAGCTGGACGTGGTCCAGGACGCCTTCAAGATCCCCTCCTGCTGCAAGTGCGTGCTGTTACCCCGTTAGGGCCCGCCCCCCATTGGCGGATTCAATGTGATTTGTGATTTTGGAGGTAAGATCACAATTTATTTGACTCAGAATTTGCTTGGTAAAATGGGACAAAGTAAAACGATTAACGATGGAGACCTCCTTCCGGGGTGCATCCTTCACTTGACCAACTTGCGCAGGGTCCAGCCGACGGCATAGAATCCCGCCAGTTTCAGGGCCAAGCCCTTGCCGTCCTTCGTCAGGGCCTTGAACTTGTACTCCACATTGCCGAAGACACGATCCATGGTCGCACGATACAATATCAATATCAAATGTGGGAAATAATACAACAGTTATTAAAGAAGACTCGTGGCTGCAGGGCTTTGGAGTCGGGATTTACGAGGTATTGCTTATTTTAGATATATATACGGAAGTGTTAGTCCGACTTTTCAGACCGATGAAACGCTTTGACAGGGGTACACTCTCAGCCCAAAGCTGACTAGACTTACTTTCTTGTATTATTATTATTAAATCTTTATCTTTAACCAGGAATTTTCCCCTCTATCTCTTTGCAGCATCAAAGTTTCACCCACCACAGAATGGCAGGCCAAACTGTCCAGGGGATCGTTGTTTTATTTTATAATCTCTACTCTTGATCTTAATTTTAATGAGCGAATTCAAAATCCACCTTAGTCCGCGCTTAAAATAATTTTAAAAATTGTAATCGAGTCAACGTCAACCTATTCGTGTCATATTTCCCTAATGACTTGCTTCCCTGTCTAACTTTTAAGCTAGAAATGCCTGCAATTAGTCCTAGAACACAAACAAAAAACACAAAAAAACGAAAAAAACACTACCAAACAATTTAAGAAATGTATGTTAAAAAAAGAAACATGATAATGTATAATAAATGTATGCAAGTACATGCCAGCAAAGTAAAGTTCTTTGAACCCTGAATCTGAAGCCTGGGGACAGCAGGTTCCTGCCCCCCGGAAGGAGCACCTGGTGGACAATTTATTTGATTATTAACAATAGCTCGGTCCGTTCCGTTCCCCGCCGAGCAAACCAATTACTCCCTAGTGAGTGTAAACATTCCCGAGTCGAATGGGATTTGCATTCAACTGTCAACGGGGCGTATGCGCGATGAGACGGAATGCATTGGAGCCCCAAGGGCCGCCGACACATGTAGAAATCAATAGGATTTATCGATTCCCAAACACAATAAACTATGTCAAAGTTAGGGGGCGAACAATGCGAATGCTTGTGGATTGCCGATGGGCGGGCAAAGTGCCACCATTTAATTACTATTATTAGGTAGCCTTTGCTTGTGCCGCGTGGCCAAAAGCCAGGGTGTCGTGTCTGTCCCCGCCGATTGGGCCCTGTTCAGGGTCATCAATCATGCGCCTCCAAATAGCCTCCGAACACCCGCGTCCATATCAATTAGCAACTATCCATATATCTCTTCCACAGCCAGAGAGAGTTTGAGTTTGAGTTCCCATTTGTATTGGTCTTTTTCCTCATAACGCCTCTGGCTGGTGGTCACTTCGTGTTCGGTTCTGATTCACAGTGCCAACAAGCCAGTAGGACTTTGTAGCCGCACATCTGCATACCCTCTGAGTCATGTTGGTAAGTCATTTACTACAAAGGATTGCATTATTCGATGATTCAGTGAAGACTTTAGCCAAGTTTTCTCTCTCTCTGTTTGTACTGTTGATAAAGTTTAGGTTTACTTTTGTTTTTTTGCTCAACAAGTGGTGGCCTTAGTTTTTTCTGTAACTAATTAATTAAGCATCTGTTTTTGCAAGGTTGTCGTCGTCAGCGAAAGTTTGTTAGCTGAAAAATAGTAAATTCTTTCTGTGTAAATAAAATGTTTTGTTATAAAATGTTTTGTGGGATTTTTAGAGCAGAAATTACCTCTTCCACCTGAGCCTGGAACCAAGGAACTCTCCCCCGAGTGGGTACGATGGAACAAACAGAAATACGGACAACATGCAGGACAGTCAGACACTGACAAGGTTTTTTTCCTGCCTGCCTGGGGACGGGCAGTGGGGTTCCTTTGGCGGCAGTGGCGGAGCTCGTAATTGCCGCAGCACATTTGCATGGCCGAAGGAGTTAATGGGGGTTGCCGTTGCCTGATTTGTTTGTTGGCTGTATTATTGCCATTGCCTGTGTACGGGAACGTATTGTTGTTATTCGGTTGCTGCTGGCGCAGGCAGGTGTATCGGTGCCGTATAAATACGCTCTGTTGACGACGCCCGGGCTCCAATCCGCCGGTAGTCGCTGCTCCACACCAGTCGTCCGTCGACAGTCCGCTGCACTGGCTCCGCCGCGTGATTCGATTTTACTTGGCGAGTTGTGAGTTCTCGGTTAAGATTCCGGGCCTTACGGCTGCACTTTCTGGCTGGCACATAATGCCAAATTATGCAACTACTGACTGCTGTTGGCGCTAGCTGGAAAAAGCGATAAGTGGAGTGAGCGAATAATAGGATATAATAGGCCCCGCAACTGTTCCCAGCTGCCCGCAAAACTGTTCCCCGACCTGAGGCCTCTGCAAGGCGCAACATGTGGGCGCTGTGACGTGCATTCAAATGAGGCGAGATCTACGACCAGCTCATTGATATGCAGAGAAGTGCATGGAAAAATCACCAGAGTTAGAGCCTACGGAAATCTAGAAAAAATCACACGAGAATGAACTAATCCGGCTGGCAAAGTGACTCAGGGCCAGGGCAATGGAGGACCGCAGCCGCATATGGACCACGGGCAACATCAATCATGGCTTTTTCAACGACAATCTGCAGCAGCAGCCACTGCCTCTCCAGAGATTGCAGACACCGGGTAAGTGGCAGGGATTTAAATTGAGGAAGAATATTATTATTCTTTGGATACGTTTTCATTATTTTATTAGTTGTTTCCCATAGTTGTTAATCAAAATTAACATAATATCTGTCAAGCAAATGACTAAGATGCTTATTATTTATTGAATCTATTGTACTTAAGTTAAATTCCTCGGCTAATGCAGCGATTTAAGCGTGTGAGTCATCCAGAAGTCACTTATTCAATTTATGTTCATATTTATATCGGGCTTAATTATCCAATTTGTGGCACTTTTTACCGGCTCAATAACCAATTCAAATCGCTAACCGCAACGCCTCAAACAATCGATTGGCGTCAGCCTCACGATGTGCATGTAATGGGCCACGATTTTCCGGGCACTGTACACCGCCTACCGGAACCAGTTATCGTAAAACGACCCAAAACTCCTGATTTTCGTTGAGACAAGCCAGTTCTTGGCCCAGGAGGCAGTGCCGACCATGTTCTTCTTCTCGAGGGCATCCTCGATGTCGTCCGTGGGGACTATGTGATTGCTAATGCCATCGTCCGCCGGCTCCTTGTTGGCAGCCGGCAGGGATGTAACGGAGGCTGACCTGGCCACTGGGTTGTTCACTTTGGAGCTTGTCTGTTCCCTCAGGCGACTCAGCCGGGCCAGCTGCCAGAGCCTAACGAACCGCTTGCGCAGGGTCAGACTCACTACCATGAGAGCCAGCGCCAAGAACACGATGCAGTCGAACACCATGGAGACCATGTCGTAGGGTCTGGCGATCCTGGCCTCGAATTTGGTGGCCTTCTCGAAGATGTCGATGGTGCGGTACACATCGTCGGCCATACCAAAGAGATTCCTCTCGATCTCGGAGGTGTTGAACACCAGTGCGTGTAGGTTATGAAACATCTTGTGTTTTGGGAAATTTAGAATTTGTATTTAAAGACAGGCAAGCCAATACATCTGACAAGGGAATGAAGACTACTACAATATGGTTTGGGAGATCTCTTCGAAACTGTCCGACAGGTCTAGGGACCGTCCTAACCAAGTAAACAATTGTGATTACCGAATGGAGCTCTGGTATTCCTCATTTCACATGTAAATTAAAGATTAGGTGGTGTGCTTAGCTGGGCTTCTGATTTTTTAAAGTGGGTTAAATTGCTGCCGGACACGCGAAATCGTTTTGAGGCCGTTGAACCGAACGTTGTCACCGACTCCTAATGCGGCTCCTGGCTTGTTGTCTGTGGCTGGCTGCAGTTCCGCATTCGCAGGACTTCAGCAGTGACCAGTGACAGGTATATGCATTAGCCAGGCGATTAGGGACACCGGGGACCCACAGGACCAGGGTTGACCTGCGACTGATCAAGATAAGAATAAAGAACACGAACCACGAATTCTGGTGGGTGGTGGAGTAGGGGCGCTGGATTGACATTAGGCTAATTAGTGTTAATGAAACGTGCCTCTCTCTCTCTGCCTTCAATTTAAATCAAATCGAAGCTAATTGAGCAGAGAGCTGCAATTAGTAAGCCCGGATTGTTTGGAAACCCATTACAGGTAACCTGAGCCTCCTTTCGGTGCCCGTACGGGCCAATGGCAGTGCGAATGGCAACGGAAACGGCAACGAGCTGGCCAACGGAGCCGGAAATGGTCCTCTGGGCTCTGCCACGGAGAGTGCCAATGGCAAGCAGCTTCCCTACCAGCCCATGGGCCACAATCTGGTGGGCATTCAGTCCAGGTGAGTGTGCAGCAGCCCCGTTTAGGCTTGTAATTACCTGCCCTTCGTTCAGGTTCCGTCGGAGCTACTACCACAAGGTGGTGCTGGGCGGTCTGCTGGCCCTCGTAATAATTCTGCTGATAGCAATCATAGTCGTAAGCCTACATCGTGAGTATTTCTTGAATTTTGCATACAATTTTCCTACATTTCACTCACCTTTCCCCCAACTACAGTTAAGAAATCCAGCTCGATTTGCCGGAGCAAGGAGTGCATCCGCACGGCGGCCAGCCTCATCTATGCCATGGACGAGCAGACTGATCCCTGTGAGGACTTTTACCAATTCACCTGCGGCCGTTGGGCCGACGAGCATCCGCGTCCGGATTCGGTGACCTCGAACGACTGGTTCCGGGAACGGCAGGCGCACATAATGCGCCTGGTGAGGGAGTTCCTTCGCTCGAACGTCAGCGGATCGGAGCCAGAGGCGGTGGGCAAGGCCAAGACCATGTATAAGGCCTGCATGGACACGAAGCAGCTGGATGCCAGGGATCTGGAGCCGCTGGTGGGTTATCTACAGCGCTTTGGACTTCCCCTTCTGCCCTCGTCGTTGAATCTCACTCTGGGCAGTGGTTCCAAGTATGCCAGTGCCAGTGCCAATGGCAGTTACAACTGGCTGAAGTCCATAGTGGCCATCAAGCAGCACTTGAGCATGGATCTCATCTTCGGTTTCGACGTATTTCCGGATCCCTTCAACCGGACTATCAACAGGATTGCTCTAGGAACGCCCGAGACGGATTCGGCGTTTCCATTGTAAGTAAAAAGGAGTAAAGTTAAGGAAGAAAGCGAGAGGGAGTCCTTAAGAGGAATACTTATACTTTATAGAGAGACTTAATAAAGAACCTCCCTTCTCCGCAGCAACAACGATGACTCGCACAAGCTGTTGCGCAAGATCCACCGGAAGACAATCTTCATGACGAACAGCGACGACGACGAGGATGACAACGAAGATGACCGTGAGAGCGAGGAGGAGGAGGCTGCCCGCCACACCTCCGCCGGAATGGAGGCCTATCTCCATTACGTGCGCAAGGTCATCGAGAAGTACTTGCTGTACGTGGACCCAGGGGTCAATCAGGAGGAGGCCACCCAGGGCATCACAGAGCTGGTGAAGCAGGGCGTCAAGGTGGCCAAGAAGGTTCATGAGGCAAGTACTAACCAATTCAATTATTATTGTTAATTTTTAATATTTAATTCTCCAGTTAAAAGAAGACGCCGAGAACATGACCAAGCCCTCGAAGAACCCGGCGGACGACATCATCTACATCTCCCTGCTGGACTTGCAGAACCAGACGGACAAAAACATAGCGCCCAAGACGCTGCCTATCTGGATGCGCTACATGGAGCTGATCCTGAAGGGCACCAAGCACGCGGGCAACACCCAGATGACCAGCAATCTGACCATCATCACCAGCCAGGCGGACATTGTGTACCTCCAGCACGTGGTGGAGTATCTGGAGGACACACCGGCCTCCCACATCGAGTCCTACCTCTGGCTGAGCACCATCGAGGAGCTGGTGCTGCACACGACCAGTGCCATGCGGCTCCTGCACTCGGAGTACATGCGAGTGGTCATCGGCACGGAGGGCAGTACACCGCGCTCCCTGTACTGCGCCAATGGAGTGAACAGCTTGTTCGGGATGGCGGTGAGCTATGTGCTGGCGGACGAGGAGTTCACCCGGGAGAAGCTGCCTCGCGTGCAGCGGATGCTGAGCGACATCCGGCGCTCCTTCGACCGCCTCGTGAAGTCCACTTCCTGGATGGACGAGGCCACCAAGCGGAAGACCATCCAGAAGTCCGCCGAGATGAAGAGCTTCATCGGATTCCCCTCTTGGCTGCGCAATGCCAGCGCCCTGAATGCCTACTACGAGGGCGCCGAGGTGAACGCCAGCATGCACCTGGAGAATCTCATGGACTTTGTCCACTGGCAGATGATGGACAAGCTGAACGAGATGGACAAGCCTGAGCCCATAGGCTGGGCCACGTCGCCCTCGAATGTGAATGCCTTTCACACGTTCCAATCGAATGCAATCAGTGAGTGTGCACGACGAGAAAAAGAAATTGTATTTAGTATTAATCCCAACGTTATCTCCTCCGATGCAGCTGTGCCCATTGCCATTCTGCAATACCCCTTTTACGACCTGGGTCTCGAGTAAGTCCACCAGGCAGAGCACTCAGTATCGAGCACCGAGCACCGAGCACCGCTACAAAGCACAGAGCAAACAGACAACAGAGCTGCAGGCACGTTTTTGCACCGCACCTTGCACTAATCCCTTCCAGAAATATCCCTTAACCCCGTGTGCTGTCTCCTTGGCAGAGCGCTCAACTATGGCTCAATTGGCACAATCCTGGGCCACGAACTGACGCACGGGTTCGATGACAGCGGCAGGCGCTTCGACCGGGCCGGGAACATGGTCGAGTGGTGGTCCAACCGAACCATCGACGAGTACATCAACCGCACGGAGTGCTTTGTGGACCAGTATAGCCACTACCACCTCAAGGACATCGATGAATATGTGAGTGACGGTAGTGCAGGGTTATCTGCGAAATTAGGAGAGGGTTAATGGGCTTTACGCTGAGTCTCTACTTACCTTTATTCCCTGCTCCCCCACAGATTGATGGCGAACTGACTTTGGGCGAGAATATCGCGGACAATGGCGGCATGCGAGAGGCTTTCTATGCCTACCGCCTCTACGTCAAGGAGGTGGGCCGGGAGCGGGCCAAGTTGCCGGGACTGGAGCACTTCACCCACGAGCAGCTCTTCTTCATCTCGTTCGGGAATCTGTGGTGCGAGACCTACACGCCGGCGGCCTCGCGGTACGCCCTCAGCGACTCCCACTGCCCCGGACAGATGCGTCTCCGGGGAGTGCTGTCCAACTCCGAGGAGTTTGCCAGGACCTTCAAGTGTGCCCGCGGCACTCCCATGAATCCCAGCCAGCCCAAGTGCCGGATTTGGTAGGGGGATGATGGAATAATGGATGACAAACAGGAACAGTCAAGTGATTTTTCTACATATTCGTACTATAAGTCTAAGGTTTAGATCGATTATACAGGTGTGTCTTTTGCACGGCTCTTGCGGTGCTGGCGGAAGGGCAATAAATGGTAAACGCTTGGCTATGTGAGATGTCACATACCACCCACACTCGCCCGCCCAATAGTAGGCTACATTTTGATTAAGAAACGAAGAGACACCGCATTTCCATTGAATACTTTGGGGCTTTATTTCCGGAATCGTACTTCATGTAGAGACAAACATTTTGTATATAAACCTTTAATTGATATTACACTTTAAATATACATTACATTCTTGGTAAAATTACATTGAGTCGACGCTTACACTTACACTTACAAGACACACAGACACTCGCACACACAACACACACACACATACACAGCACAGCACACACACGTTCCGTGGGAGATTCGGTTCTTTGGTTGTCCATAATATTCTGCATCTCTTCACAACTCCGTGCAGCTTCCGTTCAGGTGAGGCTGCGCACCTGGTGGGGCTGCTCGATGAACAGGTGAGTCGTCCGGCGGGGAGGGTGGGGCAGCTACCGCAAAACTGACGTCTCGGCATGTGAAAATTGACTCTAATTAGGGGGAAGAGGGGAAATTATAATTAAAAATGATGTTTTGACTTTTTCGAGCAGGAAGAATATTTCGACATCAGCCTTAGGGTAATTATTTTCATCTCAGCTTATTTTCTGGACTTTTAAACTAAATTACTTTACTTTAAATAGACAGATTCTTAAATATTTTTAGCGCAAATATGATTTTAGTTACACTATAGCCTCCTTTTATTTACTTCTGTAGTGAGAGTATTAAATATTGTATCTTCATCATAAAGAAATTAGATTTGATTGAATAAGCTTAAATATTCAACCATATATAGTAAAGAAATTCATTTAAAGAAATACCAAATTATTCGAAATTCCAATGAAGGAATAATAATAATAAGGACACCTGGATATTCCCCTTAATGAATGAATAATAATAATAAGGACATCTGGACATTCCCCTTAAGGATATCAGCCACGCATATATACAATAAGACTCACCACTTGCATAGAATTCACTCGTAGCTTTCGCCTTGTGCTGATGTAGGTGGTGCAGGTGTCCACACGATTCAGACGCAGTTCCCCGTTGGTTCCTTCGGTTATTGGTAGATGATATCAAATGACATGATGCGAAAAATATCGAAAAACACTGTTAGAAAATGTTATCAAATCAAGTGCTATAGAAACGGGAAACTCTTAGTGGTGCTCTGGGCATGCAGTTGGTGTGGCATGCAACGGAAATGAATAATAAATGCAGAATAAAGGTAGTCTTGTGCGAACTGCAGACACTTCGGACACTTAAGCAAAAAGAGGGATAAATCTGTCAATTTAAAGACATATAAAACATTAATATTACCTTTATGACCAATTTTTAAATTATATTATAAGGGTTTCAATTTTAAAAGTCAATCAAAAGAGCAGAAGAGCTCTACAAAAGTTTAAAACTTAAACAATGCATATACTGATCGAAGAAATTTCTGTGAAGTGGAAACCAATAATTATAGGTTTCTAAAAACGTAAAATTAAATATTTTGTAAAAGTTTTTGATACCCCGATAAACTCATAATAATAGCATTCCAAAATTAAGAAGAATAAGTCATATTTTAAACACAAAAACATGAAAATCTCTTGAAAGGACGATGCAGGCAGAAATCTGGAAAAGCAGCATCAATTCTGGGAACAGTCTACACACTGAGAGGTTGGAAATGGTAACGGCACGCAAACGGATACTAGAGAGAGTGGAGGGTAGCACCTAATGCGGATCTTAGGTTTCCTGACCAGCCCAAGCCCAAGCCCATCGCCGACGAGGCGATGGTTATGGTGCCTGAAGGCCATCTCACCGGTAGCTCCCGTGCTGCTCTCGCCACCGCCGCGCAGGAGGCGGTGCAGGCAGCAGCAGCGCCGCAGTCCGGGGACCCGGTGCATGATCTGCAGGAATCCGCCCCGGAAGCGGGCGTTCATATAGCAGTAGATCACCGGGTTGTAGCAGCTGTGGGACATGGCCAGCCAGTGGAAGGCGAACCACACGTACGGCAGCGGCACCCAGTTGGCGAACTCCTCGTCGTTGAGCAGGAGCTGGGTGAGGGGGGAAAATACAATATTAGAAATATGATTCCAACTGGCGCACAGGGGCACCACTTACCTGCAGGATATTGAAGGGCAGCCAGCAACAGGTGAATACAAACACAACCGTCAGCATCATCTTAACCATCTGGAAAAGGGAAAAGGGAAACGGAAAGAAGCCTTATTTAGTCGGAGGACACTAAAAGTCGGGATCTATTTATAGGACTCTGCGGTCGTGCACCTCGACCCCGGCCTTTGTTCCCTTTTTACGACCTACGACACATCCTCGCATGTGCCGAAATCTTTACGAACGCCAGCCTGCGCTGCCGTAAAATCTATGAACGGGCACAGTTCTGACCGTAAAACTTGGCCAACGAGTTCGGGTTTATTTATATACCAGGCCAGAGGCAATGACTCGCCTTTATGGCCACTTGAAACTAATTTTTATCGGGGGCATCTTTAAGTCTAATTATGAACTGGGTCTTTAAGGGAAGCAATGTGAGATGTCTGAGGAGTATTCTTGGCAAGAAACCCGTAAACTCGGCATCCCTTATTCGACACGAAAGTCAGCCATAAAGCCTGGTTATTGCCGCTTTCGGAAATGATTTTGTTTGTCAGCTGGCTTATGACAGGTGAAGGTGAACTCCACATCCTTGTCAGTTGAACCTTTTCACACACAAAGTGTGTCAGTCGGACACACAGCCATAAAAGGTTACCCAATTCAGTTTGTTTTTTTCTGCAACACAGAATTCGGCGAATATGACGACGAAATTTACTTTAACGACGAGCCCAGTGGCCACGTCGCTCCAACGTGACCACCTGATAAACTACTCATAAAGGTTTACAGCCCCTGAGACGGGGGCACGATAGAGATATAGAGATGTTGAGCTCAGTTTAGCTCCAAGTTCTGCACTTGAGAAATATTTATTAAGGAAATATCCAAATTAAAGAAAATGTGGTGATGAAGTCAGAAAGATTATAGCTTTCAAAGTAGTGGGGTTAAGACCATTAACTCCTTGAATATAGTAATATTTTTTGTTAATTTTTGTATATTTTTAGTGATATATATCGCTTCCTATTTGCTACCAGTGTAACAGACAAGAGATCAACGTCAGAGTCTTTTAGCACAAAAGCATTTGATTGCGATTACCACTGCTGCTGCTGCTGCTGCCACTGCCACTGCTGAAGCTCCTACTGATGATGCAAAGGGCAATAAGATGACAATAAACGAATCATATGCGAATTTCGCATTGTGTCCTGGCGAGGGGATAAATTGAATCATATTTACATGCAAATATTATGGCATAAGCGCCAACTTTGTGCAGAATCTTGCTCAATATGCGGGGATTATGAATTGATTCGAATCTCAGTCAGCGGGGCAGCAGCACATCTGGCGACAGTTTTCCGTTTAGCCAAGCTCTGCTCTGGCAGTTTGGTTTTATTAACTCGACCCGGCTTCTTTTTATTGGCTGGAAAAGGGAGAATTTTCCAGCTGCCTTGCCGCGTTGGAGTTGCCAAGTGGGGTTGCTGGGGGTAACGTTGTTAACGAGTGCTCAACGAGGCCATTGGATTCGTTTTAATGCCTCGTTAGTCGGGGGAGTGTTAACAGTGTCAACATTAAGTATACGCCACGCAGGCCGGGCGTCAAAACAACGCGGGATGCAAACAGAGAGCGAAGCCAAGCAAGCTCAGTTCGTAATGAATGTTTATACAAATATGTGTGCCCCGACGTTGTCTGGACACGCGTTTCCGCCAGCGGTGACCTTTGGCCCCCGTCGAACATGTGGCTGGTGGCGGTTGAACCCTGGGCCCCAGGAGCTTTCCCTTCGCCCACACAGAGACTATCCTATTGGGTAAATTAACTATAAGTTCATTGTTTACTTTCTATATATTGTCTTAGAAATAATATTCCCTTTGAAGGCTCCATATTTTTCTGTAATTTTTCCTTTTCTTTGCAACATTTCTTTGTATATATTTACCTTCCCATCTTAGCTTAGCTTTACTTTTTATTATTCCCGATTTTTCTCAGTGCTCTTCGCCAATTGTGGGTGGAAACTGCAACGTCACCTGGTGGATGGAGGAGCCTGTATGCCCCCGGGGCCAACTCGAGTGCTGTATGACTCTCTTGCCGTGTGTCATATGAGCCTCGAGTGGAATTTCAGCGCCTGCGGCTGCAGTTTCATCTTTATTTTTGTTGGCAGTTGGTTTTGGCCACCTCGGCGAGACAGTCTCACGGCTTAATTGCCGGCCAGATGAGGCGGCTGCCGGCATTAGGTGCAATCATCATAAGACCGTTTTGGCTATTTGCGGTGCCGTGTTCGGGGGCCTTGTTTTGGTTTTGAACTGGTTTAGTGCCCCGTCTGGGCTTACATAAAGAAATGAGCTCATGTCCGGGACTCGGACTCAGCACTGTAAGTATTGTAATTCATCAAAATCAAAATGATTTCATGCCCACCACACCCACCGGCGTCAGAGGAACTGGGCCATCAAAGTCTTAAGCTGACAAATGAGCTTGGATCCGCTCCATCGGCTTCAATGAGGCCGAAAGTGTTTCGACTCGGATTTCGATCGAAATGGAAAGGAAAGGCTGGCCCTAATGAGGTGCAAAGCGTTCTCCTTGCGCCCCTTTCCCGCAGCTAATTCACTAATTAAATTTCTCGACACGTCCAATGCGGGGGAAGTAAAGGGCTTCTACTTTCAGGACTCCGGACTGTTTCCCCATCATTTAGTTTGTTTAATTAATGCAGGAGGCATGTCTGGCCGGGATTGATTGCTTTTTAAGTGCTGAGAATTTGATTTATTTTCGTAGGAACCTATTGAACTTATCGAACTCATCGAACAATGTTGAAAATTGAATTTTGTAAGCTCCTGTAATCTGATTTTTAATTGTCTTTAAATACAAACAAGACTGTGGCTTAATTAAAACACCTATAAAATCCGTCAAAGGAGTCTCTTTAAAACTTGTACCTCGCTCCTTAATTAATCAATAAATGAAATTATTAAAACTCCCACCTCCAAGCCGCAGCTTTCATGTTTGGACTTTAAATAAACCCTCTAACTGCCGTGTTTATTTACCTTTTCGCAAGATTTAATTTAGTTCCGTTATTTGTTAAGGCTTTCCAACAGACAACTGTCCAATCAGCTACACACAAAAAAAAAAGGGGGGCGTTAAGCGCATTAACAGGTTTGATTGCAATTTTTTGGGCATGCCTCGTAATTTTGATTACTTTCCGCGTTTTTTTCCATCTGCTTAGTTTTAAGCCATTGAAAGCGGCGTAATGGTGAGCAAACAAAAAGACAGTTGGCCATAAATTGAAAGCCAAATTTCATTCACAAGGCGTCGTCGCATTTTGCGTGGGACTTACTGCCGGCCAAAGAGAAATACATATCTTCGAGTGGGAACTAGTTCAATCAGCGTTTACAACCATTAATCACTCCATTTCACTTATCGATTAGCTCGTGTCCGGAGTGATCTTTGGCTTGGCCAATTCCCCGAAAGGTACTGACCCGCATGCCTCTTGGCCGTCTGGTAATTGTAGCCGCCTTTTAATTGCCAAACAATTGCGAAAGTGGACGGCAGACAGATGGAGGGAGAGGGAGAGAGAGAGCACTCTACTTTGTAACATTTTTTGGTAACTGAAAAAAAACCGCAACCCGAAACTGAGTGCGCGCCCGGGTCTTAAATCGTTTTATCCATGAAATGGCCAAAAATCAAACGCTCATTAAACAATTCCCTCCGCGGCGGGCAGCCAAACTAATCAGCAACTAATTTGCGCAGCAATTTACAGGCCAAGTTAGCGTCAAAATTAATGTGCACTTCACTTGGCAAAGTTCCAATGCCCTTTTAAATTGAATTTTCTTGTTTTTCGGCTAAAACTCGGTTAGGTTTTGGTGTTTATTTAACTGTTTAATGTGGCTTGAAATTTGGCTTTAATATGTTGCTTTGGATTGTTGCTTTAATGTGTTGCTAAGGCATGTTGCCTTGGCATGCTTACAGAACATGTTGCGAGCAACCATTGTTTGCCAGCCCTAAAATGTTGCATAAAGCAGCAAATGCGGGAAATATATATTTCTGGTATTAAAATAAACTTTGTGGTAATAAAATTAAGGATATGAGGATATATTTTCATAAAACATTTATTAGATTAATATTTTATTTTCTAGTTTCTATTGATTGACAATATTTTGGTTTATTTTGCTTAATTTAAAAGTCGAATACAATATATAGAAAAATGGTGGTACATTCTTTAACGAATCCAATTCTTTCTCTACAGATTCTAAATAACAAAATCAATTTATGTAAAAGTATAACTATTTAAACTAAAAATTGATAATTTAAACCTTAAAAGAACATTTCAAATTCGACCTAAATCATAATTTCTGTGATAATTCATCGCAGACAAACTTAAAGCCAATTCGCTGCACTTTCCTTGACCGGTAAGTAGAAATGAAGTGAACGAAATAACAAAGTGACTACCACAAAGTATCGTAAAAATCCAAAAGTCATAAAAAATAATCAAATAAAAATGGGAAATGCGAAAAGGGAGTGGAAATGGCCAAGGGCGAAGGGCGGATTGCAAATGGATCTGCAATTATATATGTATATGTCCATGCCAGGATAACAAAGCATCGGCGGTCGTTCATTGACCGTCCAACAAAAGGAGCAGGTCCTGGGCTCCCTGTGGTAAGCCATATTGGGCGATAAAACCGAATAAAACGAAAGCCCAGAAGTGTTTTCCGCGGAGTTTTTGAAGTTGTGCTGCGTACGTACGGGTGTATATACACGAATACTCGTATATAGTATATGTTTTTTTTTTCGGTACGTGAGCCGACTTTTACTTTTACGACCGACATACATTATAATTAACCCGAGGCCTCCGGAGACGCGACCAGGGAGTAAGAGCAATTAATTAAAGCGCCCAAAGTGTCATAAACCGTCCAAGAGAGCTGTCAATTAAACGCGGAAAGGTTACGGTTCCGCCCCGTACTCCGACCTCCGTCTTCCGGCTCCTCCCAGCCGCTATCTCCGCGCTGACCTCGCGGAAGTGTTGCGGCTGCGATTTATTGTGGGCGCGTCACTGCCAGGCGGAAAAACACTCAAAAACGTCGCCCTCGGAGTGAAAAATAAAGGTCATAAAAATTGTCCGCTTATGCCACGGCACACATACATACATACATACAGAGAGTACACATATTTGGATAAGAAGGGAGCGGAAGTGTTTACTCTGCGCTGTCCGCGACACGGATCCCGATCCCTCCCATGTTTGCCTTGTGCGCCCTCCAACCAAATTGAATTTTAAACATTTTTCAGCTCCCCATAAATTGCTTTTCCTTTGGCCAGCTTTTGCAGTTTTTCTTTTTCGGTTCCCGCATCGTTTTAATGCGTATTTCAGCTGACATTCGTTACGGGTATTTCGACGTCTCTCGCTCATTGGTTCACATTCAAATTATTTTATTTACTTTTTGGCTGCGACTTAAATATTTATGGGAGCGGTTGTCGCATCTTATGATCTTTAATATGTTTTTGTTGACTCTTTATTTTCGCAATATTTGCCAGGGAAAGTTTCATTTTTTTGCAGCTAATAACGTGGCTTGTTAGAGTAGCCAGGACAACCTCCTTAACAAAGGTGACACACAAACATGTACGTTCTTAAGGATTTCATTCACTTGCGTCCGAGCAGCCCCTGTTAACCCTACAGATTGTCGTCCTGCATCCTGGGCAACGGGTCGTATGAGTTTCTCTTTGAAAATGCGTCTGCAGAAGTTTCAAACTGCACAGGAGGAGGAATTTAGCAGCACAACAGAGGGATAAAATGACATTTGCCAAACAGGATGTGCACCAATTTGTGACAATGTTGCGGGTCCTGGAACTTTTCAAATTGCCCAACTGCAGGCAGGGCGTGTTTGGCTTTCGGTGGGCAGGATCTGCCAATGTTTGAATGATTGGAACCACATACCTACCCAGGGCCTGTGTTGGCCACATGCAAAGCGCTGGACAACCGCTGTTTAAGGCCGGTGCGCTCCTGTTTTTGGCCAATTGGAGGCAACAGAAAAACACGTTCGCCGGTTTACGAGCCAGCCAGGAATAGCAGCTCCACGTGTACCATGTTTTAGCTCCAGACAAGGATGGGGCGCTTCAATTATATTGTTTTTCGCCAATTTACGACCCACCCAAACATGGCAAGGTCGAACAGAAGTAATTAGGCATATAGAAGTACATTCTGAATTGCCCTAAGACCACAAATAAATGCTATATACTCTTTCTTTAGGGTTTGAGTGGCTTGAATACATTATTTTTACATTTTTGTTTAATAGTAATGACTCTAAAGATATCTAAGCACATTTATTTAAATTATGTGTTTTTAAATGAAGGTAAAGCATAATAATAAATCATCTGGCTGTCATGAAATTTAATGTAAAACTAATAACTAATAAGACAATTCAATTAAATTAAGAAATTAAGCAATATTTAATGGAAAAATTAATGACAATAAAGCAAGCGTGTCTTTAAATCTATAATTTCGAGAAAATACAAATATTTGTCATTGAAATGTAGGTAAGTCGGCTTTTAACTATTTGTTTAATATATTTTTCTTGACTATTATATTTTTGCAGTAACAAAATTCCATTGAAAAGAAAAAGTATGTAAACAAGCTTCTTTTTTATCATCCATCCACTCTTCCATAGAATTTAAACATAAATACCTGGTTCATATTTAACTATAAAATTGTTGTATGTGGTAAAACCAAGATAAGGGCCATTCATTTGGTTTATTCGTAGAAAATGTAGTCAAAAAGATTTACGACCAACTCGATAAACCAAATTTGTCTGCAGAGCAAAGCTTTGCATGAAGGATTGCCGTTGATTGCAAACAGCAATAGAAATGGCTATAGGCTATGGCCAAAACAACCAACGGATTGGAGCCACAGCTGGCCCACACCGACGGAGGCGTGGAATATTCCCGTAAAATATGACGCTGGAAACAAAGGCAGCGGCACAGAGTGAAGTGAACCGAACTGAATTGTAGCTGCCAGGTAAAAGATAGTCCACGGCAGCACAGGTTAACCCATTTTGCGTTTTGCGTTTTGAATGTATGAATTCTGTGAGGTCTCTTCGATTTCTTATGGAATTTTTAAATATTAAATATAAAATAAATAAAATAAGAAATATTCAATAATAAATATAGAAAAATATACAACGATTTCGGAAAGAGATAATAGATTTTTAAAAGATTTTCACATAATTAAATAAGTATATGTTCCCAATATTATTTTGTGTCTTATATTTCTGTTAAAACTGCATGGTTTTCTCGAGTTCTTTATACTTATTTGTGAACAAAATGAATGTACAAGCTTCCAGAAATCTGAGTTAACTATTTAACAATTATTTTAGCAACGCCATTAGCCAAATAATAAATGTCTAACGTTCTTTGTTTCTCTATGTAATTGTATCTTAATTTTAAGGTTAAGTTAGCAGAAAAATTGTTAACTGTAAATAAATAAATAATAGGGTTAAGGGTAAAAGAGAGGCACCAGAGACAGCAACAACGGCAACTCAACAGCGAAGTGAAAGTGCCAGAGCAGGGCACAAATAAGAGGAAGAAGCGGCGGCAATGACAATGCCAATGCTGCCTGTATACTTAAGGCATTAAAACATGGCAACAGAAAAAGCGAAATAAAAAATAAATATAAAAAACGGGGAGAGGAAATGTAAGTACAGGCAGATTGTAGAGTTTCAAAGGCAATTGGTAATGACAGCGGAGCACCGGAGCAACAGTTTGTCATTTGCAAAGTCAAGCGAGTCGGAAGTGGAAACCAAACTCTTGGCTTGAAAAAGCTGGCTTTAAGGGCAACCTGGAGTTTAGATGAATACTTGGCATTGAAACGATTAAAATTAATTAAAGGAACCCGAACTACTGGTCAGCGGCGGGAAGGCCACAAAGGATACCGAGGCTATGTGAATAATGGCAAGAAATTACTTTTTAATTAGTTCACAACTCCCCGGGCAAGGACTCTCCGCTCTCCGCTCGCTTTAAAAGACCAATTAGTGGAACTTCTTCTCCCTCCTTTCCTCCCTTCCCTCCACGAGAGCATAACTAAATGCCGAGGAAGGAAGGACGAATGCTAATCCCTTTTCCCTTGCAGCCAATTCATGGCCGAGTTGAAAGATCCTTCGTGTTTTTTTTCGTAATTTTGTCACCGTTGTTTTTTTTTATTGTGCATAAAGTACTTAAGCCTAGTATAATTAAAATATATATTTATATGTATGGAGCATTGTGTCGAGCCCCGCTAAATCATCTGCTACATATCATCATCCTCATCCTCGTCGCTCTTCCGGGCGCCGGGCGGAGCTCCCAGCCAAGGAGCCCGCCGCCCGTCGCCTATTAGCTAATAGAGTCTTCTTCCGGGGCAGGAAAGTAGGCAATGAAGTAGTCGGTGAAAATGTACAGATGAGGGGGAAACGGGGACAGCAGAGTGAGTCGTGGGGGGAAACGTATTATGTACAAAAGTCGTGGGCGAAAGCGCCGCCCCCTTCGAGGACACAGAGTCTGAGAGGGGTCTGGGACTGGCCCGAGGACTGGTCCAGCCCAGGACAATGGTTAAAGATCGAAGTGGTTAATGTGATGCGTGGATGATGGGGTTTCCGAGTGGGAACTGGGGGCGTGTCAGCTTTCAGGACTAGTCAGCAGCTTGGGCCGAGTTCGAAGTTCGCAGTGGGTGGTGAGTGAGTGAGAGCGTGGGCGCCGCCTTAGTACGGGCCGGACTTGCCGGGCGGGCCGTAGTTGCTGGACGGGGCCGAGATGGAGCCGCTGTCGCCGCCGGTGAAGCCGGAGTCGCCGCCAGAGGTGTAGCCGCCGCCCGTGTTGGTCTGGGTGAAGCCGCTGCTGCTGGCCGAGAGGCCGCCCGAGATGCCGCCGCCCGACTCCTTCTGGGTCTTGTACTTGATGAAGTACACCTCCGGCTTCGAGGGCTGAGTGGGCGCGGCCGTTGGGATGACGATGTCCTGCTGATCCTCGGGCTTCTTCACCAGCACATAGACCAGGGTCTTCTCCTCGTTCTGGGGCTGCACTGGGATGACCGGAGCCTGGTACGAGGGCGGCGATGGGGCCTTAATGAAGATGATCTTGTAGTGCTTCTGGGCCTGGCCCACCGGCAGGTTGGGGCGCTGACGGATCTCCTCCTGCTCTGGCGGGGGAACATGGACGTAGATGTGCTTCTGCACCAAGGTGGTGCCGCCGCCTCCGCCGCCGCCTCCGAAGCCACCAATGCTACCACCTAGGGGTTATTAGATACTTGTAATAATTTTTTTATGGGATCCCTGAGTACTGGAAATTACCGCCTCCGAAGCCGCCGCCTGATCCGCCTCCAAAGCCGCCGCTGGAGCCGCCTCCGAAGCCACCGCCGCCACCGCCTCCAAAGCCACCACCTCCGCCGCTTCCAAAGCCACCGCTGGAGCCGCCACCGAAGCCTCCACCGCCTCCTCCGCTTCCACCGAAGCCTCCACCGAATCCACCGGAGCCGCCGCCGAAGCTGCCGCCACCTCCGTGGGATCCACCTCCGGAGCCGCCGCCGCCTCCGGGACGGTTGTAGTTGTAGCCCGCTTCGGGCCGGGCGGCGGCTAGCGCCAGACAGGACATAAGGATGAAGGCTTTCATGGCTGGGTCAACGGTGCGTATGGGCGACGTTACTGGTCTCTGGGGATGCTGGATGCACGGACGCTGGATTCACGGTTCTCACAACGCACTCACTTTTGCACTGGCTCACACTATCTCACAGTAATCCTCGGTCTGTGGATTTCGTGGGGAAAACAGAAACAGAACGGGGTAATGGGATTTGTGTCGTAGGTTGGTTGCAGGAAGGGATCGAGCTGCCTCACGTTGCTATATCCTCGGCTGGCACTCGGCTGCTGTTTATTAGACCAAATCAAATGCTTCACTGACGAACCACTGCAGCCGCATCACCAATTTATACAGAAATCCAGCCGAGATGCACGCCACCACCACCAGCTCGGCTGCGAGAGGGTTTTTCGCTTTTCGGATTTCAGTTTTCGGCTTTCGGTCTTCAGTCTTCAGTCTTCTGTCTCCAGTCTTCCAGCTGCACGAGTGTGTGTGTGTGTCTGCGTTTCGTTTCGGCTATGATGATGATGATGATGATGATGATGATGCGACTTTGGTCTTTGCTTTCTGGCCACCACTGCGCATGCGTGGCGAGCAGGCCAATAATGAGGCTCTGTTTTGGCCATCTGTGTCGGTGTCGGCGTCGGTGGCGGTGTCGGTGCCTCTCCAACTCCAACAGTACCTGGCCGTATCTCCGGGGTTAACCTCTGTCTCTGTCTCTGCCTCTGCCTCTGCCTCGGTTTCAGTCACAGTCTCAGTCTCAGTCTGTATCTGCGCCTGTGTAGGTTGGCAAGTGAAACCGAAATTACCGCACAATCAACTTATTACAGCACCGCCGATTTCCCGCTGTCGGATGTGCTGGAGCTGGAGCCAGAGCTGGAGAGCCATCTCTGGCCACACTCAGCATTATTTCTTATAAAAAACATTATATTTAATCGATTTGAATTTGATTTAAAAAATCAATAATAATCTATAATCAAAGATAGAAGAATTCTGGTATAAGAGCTTATAATTATCAATTAGATATCGTTGTAGAGATGTCTATCTTTGAGTTAATATATATATATATAATATATACACTTTCAAGGTGATTTGATTTTGATTACTTCCTCAAAAACATATACATAATAAGTCTAATTTTGTATTGAAAGTAAGTATGGTTATTTATACATTTTTCTACTGATAATTCCTTTCTCCCAGTGTACTCTCTCCCAAAGCCCCAGTCAAGTCGAGACCCAGTGTCGTGCACTTTCGCTCTCATCGCTGCTGGGCTGTCGGCTGTGGCTGCTGGGTTAAAGCCAAAGCGGTGGAAGGGGAAGGCGGAGGAGGCAATGCCTCAGCTTTAGCCTCGGCCGATCCCGCACTCGAGCGTCAGCTGGCCAGGTGAGCAGGCGGCTTTCCTTGGGGCCTGCTGCCAAATTATTGCACACGCTCACCATGAAAGTGAAAATCAAAAGAAAACTCCCGAAAACAATGGCAAATTCGAATAATTTGAGCTCTCTTTGTCCGCGTCTCTCTGTCGTGCGGGGGAATTTCTTTCTTTCTTCGCTCGGGCCCCCTTTGTATGACAAATGCGACTACGTGCCTTGATAGATGTGAATAGTTTATACTGCAGATACATATACGAACAGAGTGACTGTGACTGTAAGTGTGCCACTGTGCAAGGCCTACGATCCGCCGCAGATTCGCCGTAAAGATATTTCATAAAACTGGGTTGGCCGTGTCTGGTGTGCGAAAATAATTGCAAGGCGGGATCGTTTTTTACCGCCAGACGTCCCCTATCCTTGGTGTATTTGCCGCCGCACATAAATCTCCAAAATAATTCGAGTTTTTATGGCATTTTTTGGCTTCAAACTCAAAATGAGATCTTGGACAAATGCCCTATTACCACATTTTTATTGGTAATTGGTACCTGCCTTTATGGGGAAGGGATTAATCTTATGTGCATGCCCATATATTTATTGTGCAGCAAAAATGGTTGTCTTGATTAAAAAAAATATTATATTTCGTAACATTCTTCTATAAAGTTTATAATTATTTAGTTTGTTATCTTAAAAAAATGAAATAACTAGAAATAATATTACCCAATCGTAGTTATGACTAAAACAAATAGAAACTCAATAAACACAGCTGACATTCAGCAGGAAATGTAATCATTTTTCGTCTTTTATTATTGTGTTACGTAATTCTTTTTGATGGCACTTCGTAAACAAAATAAAAATCCTTATAAATGGCCAATCTTGAAAGCCAGATTTTGTTGGTAATGTTACCACCGCCTCCACCTTTTCGTATTCAGTCGGCTAATTGTGTTCGGTTAATGAAGTGGCCAGGCAGATCGAACCAACTTAGCGTTCAATGAACCGAATACAAAGCAGAAAAAGGTGACAGTGAAAGAAATCAAACCAACCATTATTCAATTAAATGTCAGTTTTCGGCCCAGCAATTCGATTGTGTTTCCAAATGCTTTACAATATTACTAAATGTTTGCCGAAGACTGATATTTTATGGAAATAAAATCGATAGAGAACGGAGAAAGAAGCACAAACAATATAAAAATATTATAAAATATATATAAAACTATTTATTTACTTTTGAGACTTAAATAAGATAGACTATAAGTGGAAAATGTATAAATGATTCTTAAGCCAAAACAAGACATGGAAGTATATGTTTATGACAGCTCGATACCAAAACGTGTGTGAATAACAGCCTTAAATAAAGAATAATAATAAACGACAGATAATAAAATAAATTTTAATAAAGCATAATATTATTTCTCTGGTATTTATTTTTTTTAATAATAATTAATTGTTGTAAATGTTGCTTGGCAAAAGTCTGCCAGGAACATGCTGAGCAACACCTAATGGTGCTAACAAATGTCCAAAATCTATTGTCTTTTTTGCAGCAAACCCGAATATGTTTATGTATTGTACAAATATTGAATGAAATAAAAACAAAAAACAGTAGCTGACTCTTTAACATCTCATTAACCGCTTAATAGCTCTCACCTCCGCGATCAATAGGCGTATTTCACTCGCTGGCACTTTACAGCTCAGTTTGACACCGTTTTCAGGCCCCCCGATTAGTCATATTTTTGCAGTTAATGGTCTGAACATTTCTCCCATCCTGCCAATTAAACTCTGAGTGCTTATGATTCATTGGGCTGAAGTTAATAAACGACACTTGACGGACGACTATGGAGCGTGGATGTGGCGGCGAGAGTTGGGGAAAAACAAATCTCCTCCTGATGATGATGCATGTGGAGAGGTTGGACCCAAACCCGTTGATGGTCGCGCTCTTAGGAATAATAATAATAAAAATTAAAACGCAACTGCAGTCGGCTGTCAGGCGGACAGTGAGTATTTCCTGCCCCCCTCTGGAGATTTCACCTTGAATCTCCGCTCGGCGCGGGAATTACGCAATCGCCAGCTCCGCTTCGGGCCAGGCTAAGAGCAAAGAGCCATATGCAAACACTGTTTTTGGCTAACGAGCGTCGAGCGATTTTTCGTGTATATATTGACAAACTTGTAGTTGCAATAAATTGCTCCGCAGTTGCAGTTGCAGTTGTGGGAAATCGAAAATCGAATCGAGAGTCACAATAAACCGAAAATAAACCACGAGCTCCCCAGCTGCCGAAGGAGCCGGCCGCAATCAGGGGATCCGATGTGGAGTAGATGGATGGGAATGCAAATCGGAGCTGGAGTCCAAGTTCGAGTTCACATCCGACGAGTCCCCATCAAAAAAGCCGTCGCCTTGAAGTGCTCGAGTCAAGGCTAGGAGCCTAATTTTATTCGCTTTTTATACATTTTTTAAAGGTATGCTGGGGTTATTGAAAGGGTTATGGAAAACACATCACACACAGTACAAAGTACTGATAAATATGTGTTTAATTTTATATAAGCCATAACTATTTATCTTTGTTTTCTATAACAGTTGTTGGCAAATTATTTAATACGAAAATAATATGATTAAATAACAGATCAATCTAGTTAACCGTCATAATATCATCAATAAATATACTTTAAACTATGTTTATTATGATTGGTAACTTTACTTAAAGTTTAATATATTCTACAATGAAGTAACTCCTCAATTTCCATCTTTGTAATGAAAAATACTTTATAAAAGGGTATCTAAAGACAGATTTAGCCATGCAAGCCAACTTTTCTTTCCCCCACTTAAACGCTTTTCATTCAACTTCCGAATGCCGTTGGGAAAAAAGCGCCAAAAGCGCGCCGATCGCCAAAAAAAGAAACCGCAGCTGGCGATAAATCTCACGCTCAACAATGTGGCTAAAAATAAGCGGCCAGCCATGGCGCTGAGTTGGTCGACAAAAGCTGCCAAAAAAAAAGTCAATGGGGAGCATAATGCCCGGGAGGCGATAAAAAGCGTTTAAATAGGAGTAAAATCAACTGGGTGAAATTTAGAGTGGGTAGGAGTGCTCAAGGAAGTGGTAAATGTAGTAAAAATTACTCAAGATCTTAGCTTTAGGTGTATTAGTCCAACTACATTAGTTTGATATATTAAATGCCTTTAATAATTTTTATTAGTTTCTCCTATAAAAAACTTATCTTAGGTACAAGCTTAATACTTGGCAGATCGTATTTAAATTTAAATATTACTAGGCAGACAACCAATTGTGATATTCCCTACTTAAAATCATTAATAGCGCTCTTAGCAAGTTTATTAATTAATGGCGTCAAATGACAAATACTTAAAATTAAATGCTCTCAACACATGTTTAGAAAACAAGTTTATTAATTGAAAGCCTTTAAAGCATTATTACACAGTGATAATGCCATAAAAGAGGCATAAATAGAAGTGTTTTTTTGTTGGCCATCATGATTACAAAAATT